>ML780927.1:289586-310760 GCA_009831015.1 Picea engelmannii
AATACTTTCAAATTATTAACTGCAGGTTTGGAACCATACAAGGCTTCAAAAGGAGTAACACTATCAAGACACCTTGTTGGACTTCTATTCTTTAAATAAACTGCAGTATTTATGGCTTCAACCCAAAATGCATTTGAGAGATTCTTACCTTTCATCATACTGCGTGCACACTCTACCAGAGTTCTGTTTTTCCTTTCTGCGACTCTGTTTTGCTGTGGAGTGTGAGGTACTGTAAATTGTTGTACTATTCCATTCTCTTTGTAATATTTGTTGAAGTCCCCTGATTTATACTCTCCCCCTTGATCTAAACGGAGGATTTTGATGGACTTTTCTGTCTGCTTTTCCACCATGGTTTTGAATTCCTTAAAGTACTCGAAAACATCACTTTTTTGTCTAAGGAAGTAAACCCATGTGTATCTCATGCAATCATCAATAAAAAACAGAAAGTAAAATGCACCTCCTAAAGACCTAGTCTGCATAGGCCCACAAACATTAGTATGCACAAGATCTAACACATTTCTCTTTTTCTTATCAAGATTAGAGGGGAATTCATATCTGTGCATCTTTCCTAATGCACATACATCACAAGCAACCTTCTCATTCTTTAACATGGGATGTCCTTCAACCATATTCTTTTTCTGTAATAACAATCAATCAAGATGATTTATGTGTCCATACCTTTGATGCCAAATAATCTCTGTTGGCATAGTGGCAGAAGTCAGTGCATGATGTGCTTTGTTGGTAACATCAAGTTTGTATAGACCTCCTACTCTGACACCTGTTGCAACAATTTGGAAGTGGTCCAACAGATCCTTCACTATGCAATAATTCTTGAAGAATTCAACCTTCAAGTTTTGATCTGTAATGGTGGACATAGAGATCAAATTTTTCTTTATTCCTGGCACATACACCACATTGCAAATGTGACGAACAGTACCATTCCGTAGTGTCACGGGAATGTCTCCATATCCCTTGATCTGATGAGCGCGGTCATCTCCAAGATATATGCTGGCACCATTCTTTGTTTCTTTAAAATTAGCATACCAATTTTGATTACAAGTCATATGTACTAATGCTTCGGAATCCACAAACCAGGCATCAAAATCATCTCTTTCAGTAGATAAAGCAGTGTTAGACACAAACAGCCTAAGATCACGTGAGTCAAAAATCGGGGGTTCATCAATATCATCACTAGCAATAAATAATCTGTGATCTTGATTTTAAGATTTTTCTGCATAATGACCTGAATGTGTTTTAGGTTTATTCCTAGCCTCATCACTTTTTTTCTTATGATAGTCTTTAACCATATGTCCAAGTCGACCACAATAAAAACAACTCTTTGACTCATTCCTATCAGATTTCATACCTTGATTTGGAGATTGTCTTCTCTGCGATGAACTACCTCTCTGCCATGAACCGTCTCTCTGCCATGAACTGCCTCCTCTACCTCTTACTCTTGATCTCCCTCTCGCAGATCTATTATTTGACCACAATGCCAAATCTTTACTCTGAGGCTTCAGATTCCTGCGCCTCTCTTCCTCTTGCAGCAAAATACCTGTCAATTATTCAAATGTAGGAGGTTTCTCCCTTGCGGCAAGACCTGTTATGAACATATGATAATCTTCTAGCATACCATTTAAGGTAATAGTCACTAGATCAGTGTTTGAAACAGTTTCCCCTATATTTACTAGCTTGTCTTTCACCTCTTTAATGTGACCCAAAAATGAACTAACAGATTTATTTTCATCCATCTTAATGCCTAGCAA
Source organism: Picea engelmannii (assembly GCA_009831015.1). NCBI lineage: Eukaryota > Viridiplantae > Streptophyta > Pinopsida > Pinales > Pinaceae > Picea > Picea engelmannii. The sequence continues at coordinate 291,353 of ML780927.1, forward strand.
TTTAGTTTTTAGGAACAAAATGCGATTTGTGTTGCTAGTTTCATACAATGTTTTAAGAGCTGTCCATGCACAACAATACATTTGCCTTGTTTTCGCGCTTCTCCCAATCTTGGATCTGTGTTGTTGTCGCACCTGCAGCCGCATCAGGTTTCAGTTCAGTTCCATTCGCAATGTTCCAGACACCATAGCCCTCCATGAGCGTTTGCATCTTGAATTTTCAGTTAATGAAGTTCGAGCCATCTAGCTTGTTGGCTTCGTTGAGGTAGGTCTCTGCTAGAGGATTTGTCATCTCTCCAAGTGAATCACCAAGGATATGCAACTCTCTGTCGAGTTTTCTCCTGTGCTGAGTAGTCCGTCACTCTGGCTTCGGATCCACTGATTTAAATCTATCTATGTTCCCAGCTTAAATCATGCATGCATCTTAATATCCAAAATATCCACTTTTTTTAAAAAAAAAACTTATAACTCCCTCTTTATATATAAAAAATAACCAACATATAACTCCACCTTTTTAAAGAAAAAACTTATAACTCCACTTTTACCAAGATAAAATATAAATTTCTTTAAACTTTTAATAAAGAAACCACTTTGAATACACACATCCACTCTAACAATGAAGTGAATAACTCCCTCTTCACTTCACGCCTTAAAAAAAAGTATCCACTTAATAAAACTTATCCACTTTAATAAATGAATTAATAAACTTATCCTTCAACTATAAGCATGCAAACTATAAGCATGCAAATATTCACGCTCAAACCTCACGCTTCATGAAAATATCCACGTATGCAAACGAAAACACGGTGGATCGACCCTCCTCGGCCTCCCTAGCGCCCACGGACCTGCAAACCTGTGATGGGCAAACAAGAAATCGATGAAAAGAAAGTAAATTGATGGTGCAAATTGATGGTCCCGTGGTTGTAGATGGTGGTGCCTTGGGCAAACAAGAAACCGATGAAAAGAAAGTAAATTGATGGTGCAAATTGATGGTGCCGTGGTTGTAGATGGTGGTGCCTTGGGCAAACAAGAAACCGATGAAAAGAAAGTAAATTGATGGTGCAAACTGATGGTGCAAATTGATGGTGCCGTGGTTGTAGATGGTGGTGCCGTGGTTGTAGATGGTGGTGCCTTGGTTGTAGACTTGTGTGCCTCGGTTGCCTTCGTTGTTGAATTGTGTACCTCGATTACCTTGGTTGTTGAATTGATTGCCGTAGTTGTTGCTTTGTTCGCCGAAGTTGCAACCGGTGTTGATGGGGCTGATCGAGCCGATGTTGCTGCCGGTATTGACGTCGGGGCTGGCGACGTGGGGGCTACAATGGACGTTGGGGCCTTGTCCACTCATGTTGTTAGGCGTTAGAGGACTTACAGCTAAGCAAGAAAACGCCGCTTCAACTTAATCTACTAAAGTGCATCAAGGCGTATCCATACACTAGCACAACCATATCGTTATGGTTGATATACGCCGATAGGAAAGATAAAAAATGACAATTAATATTCCAACAAAAATCATAATGGTAAAATCTAGACCTAAAAAATTTGAAATATTAAATCATTGATAACTCATGGATTACAGAGCCTTAATGGCTGTAACACCAAATATACGTACAACTTACAATACAAGATCTGTATGCTTCTTCGGACTGCTAAGATTGTACAGGTTATGACATCACACAAAGTAAAAACTTAACATTAATATACCTTAGAACGGGAATACTCGAGCTAGAAGTAAGAAATACAATGTCAAAGCTTTAGTTATATAGGAATGGGCGGACTCCAAACTCGGATTTGAAAACCATCTTGTCTCCCAGCCAAGGTTAAATTTGAAGTTTTCAATGTATGTGAGGACCATTCCATCCTTTTTCATAGGTACATCTTAAATGTTTAGATCGTACTGTATTATTCAGTTTGTTTAGATCCTACTGTATTATTGAGTTTTTGAACTTTTTGAAATTTTTTCATCTCTAAATCCCATATAGAATATCATATAAGTATGCTCCTCCGGACTGCTAACTTTGCAGAGCTTATGACATTACAGAAAGTAAAAACTTACATTGACAGATTGCCGTAGATGTTGAATTGTTGGCCTTGGTTGCCTTGGTTGTTGACTTGATTGCCGCAGTTAATGTCTTGTTTGCCGCAGTTGTAACCGGTGTTCATAGGCTGGGTCGAGCCGAACTTGTTGCCGGTATTGACGTTGTGGCCTTGTACGCTCATGTTGTTAGCCGTTAGAGGACCTGCAGCTGTTGCGAAACCTGCGAAACAAAAAATCGCAAGTTCAACTGCGGCAAGGCATATCAATAAATAAGGTGGACATATATAATCTGACCAACTCATTGATAACAGCATCAAGTCATATCAATACACAACGTGGGCATATAATATGATTAAATCATTGATAATTCATGGATTAGAGAGCTGTAACACCAAATATACCTACAACTTACAATAACATACACTCCCAACTGCTATATTTGCACAGCTTATGACATTACAGAAAGTAAAAAAATTGACATTAGTGTACCGGTACCGAAAGTCCGTAAACAAGACGTGAGAAATACAATGGCTTTCCTATTTCAAGAAAGGAGCTGAAAAATGTTACCATTCAACTATAGGCCAGAAAATACAAGATAATGAACCAAAGAGAAAATAGAGATGAATATATGTACAGCGCTCAATAATTTTCCGGTTAAAATACTAAGAAATTGTTGTGGGAAGCATCCCTACACACCTAGACTCCCAAGAGTGGATAATTAGGAAGGGACACCTGCACAAAACTTCCTCTTCGACCAAATTTGGGTTCAGAAAATTGTCACTAAAATGGATTACCACCATCAATAAATCCAGAAGCTGATCCCGCCCTAGATCCGTATTTAATCCTTGATAAAAAGAAAAATTGAATTAACTTTGACAGTCAGCAACAAAAATGGTTTCCAAAGCTGGGTAAGTCGTTTGAGAAAGGGGCGAAAATTAATGCAGAGATGATAGTAGCAAGGGTGTTGGCAGCATTTTTAGCATTCTAAGTGAGGGTCGCCTTGCCAAATGCATCACAGCATAACCAACATAAAGCTAAAATGAATTACAGCGCCAATGTTTACAGGATTCAATAAATAAATTGCCAAGGTAAAACGTAACTTCAGAGTTGGGAAGCAATTTACTAGCCCCCGCGATCACAATAATTTCTAAAAATTACAGAGCGTAATTAAAGGGAATAAGCAGCGAATGCTCGGTTGTGGATTCTAGAAGGGTTGAAAGTCTGACATCAGTCTTACGGAAGGGAAAATTTAAGTCATAATCCCAGATCGAAAATGGATTCGAAAACCAAGGGAAAAAAACTCCAACTGTGCGCACAAACGCCAAGCCACAGCTGAGGAAGAATTCACTCAGTAAATAAAAACGCAGGGCAACAATTCTCTTTTACTTTATCACGGGATTTTGGTCTAATGATCATTCCTATACAGGTTTTCCACGTAAATAAATCCAATATGTACAGTAAGCATGTGTGCTCTGTGCTCTATTAACCGTGAAATTTGADTATGAAATTCTTCWCTGCCAAACCAACTTTCTTTCTAARAATTCGTAAAACWCTCAAGTTGGGYCCTGGTTGATTGGTATGGAACGGAACCGGTGATGCTCGTTCGTATCGAAACCAATGTGACTCTGTGACAGGGGCGAAAGGTGCAATTTTATCAAGAATATAAAATAAGTTAGAACCGATAACAACATGTGCACTTTATATAGTAGAGTCTAGAGTCCAAATATATTCAGATATTGGATAATTGATTATTTTGTATATTATACTCTCTCTACCATTTTATCAATTCCCACATGTTCATGCTGGAATTTACCGGGGGCTGAGACGGTTACCTTGAACGGATAATAGATTCTATATCGATCCACGTCTAGGCGACTCCCGGCTCTTGGGTTCAGGTCAATGAAATAGTTACCAGTAAGAGAGGGGATCTAATTGCCGTTTGAAAGGTAGAAGATTGAATCTTTAATATCGATAAAAAGAAAAATTTCCATGGGCTGCTCAGTTGACCCTACAGTGCCATTCCAATATCAGATCTATCAAGGTGGAAAAGCTCAGATCTATCTATAAAGTACACCTTATAGATCTGAGCTTTTCCAGCTTCTCCGTGGAAATCGCACTTTATAGATCTGAGCTTTTCCAAAGTTTCTCTAAATGTAGATTCGATTCCGTCAAGATTCATATGAAATATGAGCCACCAAGAGAGCATTTGCGCTATTCTATCCTACTCATTTGACAGCCCAGCAAAGGACAAGATGAACATACTCAGATTTAATAAGGAGATAAGAGAAAAAACAATACTTACCATACTCAGATTTATTAAGGGGATAAGTGAAAAAACAATACTTACCAGAATAATGAGATAGTGTGACCTCCAAAGGTGTACTTGTTTCTCTAGAAATTCTCCCTTCCTGATCTTCTCCCAGCGGACGAAAGTCGCACTTGCTTGGGAAGAAATAGTAATATATCGCGCTACATTTCCTGCTAATAGAAATTGTCGTCCTCGTCCTTCAAATTGCTAGCTGTACTATGGAACGAGTATGCCGGATTTGAACCTATCACGGCAAGCATTCAGCGCGACTTCCACCACAAGGGTCTGGCTCACCACAGAGGGTTCTTCTACACAAGTCAATGGCTTCACCTTTGTGGCTGAGAAACGTCTTGGGCTTTCTTGCTGCGGGTCTTCTTTTACTTCTTCGCGGCCACGGTTAGGATGACTGCGAGCAAGAAGAGTTTGAAGAATGTGTAAAAACCATGCAGGGATTCAGAACCCAGATTTGGGGAAGTAGCCGGCAGTTGAATTGGAAATGAAGCAAACTAATTGAAGATCAGTCCACACCGTCACTAACTATTTTAAGAGCTTTGTCCATTTAGTCTTTGGCTTGGTCCTTATCGAATTGAAAGGAAGTCTGGAATTAACTCCTATTTGGTCATGGGTGAATAAGAGAAGCTATCATTACTAGTTAATGTATACCTTCTCAAACCTTATTATGTTGAAGGAACTTGACTTCCTAGGTTTAGAATAAGTTAGGTCATATTGTGTAGTTGATTTATTGCAATGCCTCTTTTTTAATGGTATGCCTTTATTTACCTTATTAAGTTGAAGGAACTTGACTTTGTAAGTTTAAAGTACAAGTTAGGTCACATTGTGTAATTGATTTATTACATCTTTTATTGTGTAATTGATTTATTACATCTTTTTAATGGCATGCATTTATTTACCTTATTAAGTTAAGTTGAAGGAACTTGATTTTGTAAGTTTAGAGTACAAGTTAGGTCACATTGTGTAATTGATTTATTACATAGCTTATGGCAAAAAATTATTTTAGCATCATTTCATTTTCATTGGATTAGGGTGGATAACATCCCTTGCTATTCGTTATTGATGCCTTTGGTGTTAGAATGTTATATGATGTTTTAGAGTGATCTAGAATGTAGGTTTTGAAATGTCAAAAAAGTTTACTTTCTTATCAGCTTTATGGTGAGCACATGTCTCCATATTAAAGCTAGAGGTTACTCTCTCATCCAAGCATAGTTAGGAGAGATCATGTCTCATGGTCTTCAATGAAGACAATGATTCAACTATCACATTTAAGTAATATATAGTGATGGAGGTCATTTTCCACCCTTTAAATGTGGTTATTGCTAGTTGACTATCAACATGCAAGAAGGAATAATAAATCATTAATATATTAATACATAATTAATGTATAATTTACAATATTATTGTATAAATACAAGTATTAAGATAGTAATGAAAATATTAATGTATTAATTAATTACTACATTAATGTAATCATTATTACATTAATGTATTAACATATAAAATAAAGTAGTAATACATTACATTAATGTATATACTTCACTTGAGTCTTTAACAAGGTTGGATTTGAGGTGTCTCGAGAGGTTTTGAACACGTGACTTCACTTAGGGAGTGCCTTAACAAGACACTCCCTCACAGAGTCCTCTACAATATTAATAATGTATTTATTAAAACACCAATATTAAAGTATTAATACATTAAAACATTAATACAATATTAATAATTTAATAATACATTATTAAAGTATTCATACCTTAATAAATACATTATTATTAATACATTAATTGACAATGATTATGGTTGTTTGTGGTTGACCATGACCATATATAATTGTGGTTGACCTTGGTTGACAATGACCATGATTAACAATGGTTAACCATGTTTCACAATTGTCCATAGATGACTAATCGTTGGCCATGACCATTACTATGGATGACACTAATACATTAATGTATAGTGTAATGTATTAAATAATTAACACATTAAGACATTATTAATTAATACATTAAAAATGAATAATGTACTTATTAATATTATTAATACACTAAAACATTAATATTATTAATAAAACATATTAATATTAAAGTATTAAAACATCAATAAAGTATTAATACATTAATAGTAAATTAATAAAAGTAATAATAAATTAATAAATACAACATTAAAGTATTAATGACTTAATAAATACATTATTAAAGTAACAATGCATTAATAATAAATTAATACTTTAATTGACAATGACTATAGCTCACTATGGTAGACGAGGACCAAGTTAACTTTGGTAGACCTTGGTTGAATTTGGGAAGGGAAGGTTGACTATGGTTGACATGAATAATTATGGTCGTCATGACCATGGAAAATTATTGTTGACCTTCATTGACCATAACCATGGTTAAACATGGTTCACCTTGGATTACCATGATCATGATTAATTATGGTTGACCATGACCATGATTAGCTTCCCTAGATCTTCAGTATGCATGAGCTTCACTATGGTTGACCTTCGTTGACCATAACCATGGTTCACAATGGTTGACCATGGTTGAAAATGGTTAACCATGTTTCTCAATTGCTCTGATCATGGCACCATGACCATGACTATTGATGGCATTAATAAATTATTGTATATTGCAATTAATTAATTAATTAATGCATTAATGCATTTCTAAAGTATCAATACATTAAAGAATTAATAAAATAGTAATACATTTTTAAAGTATTAATACATTAATAATAGATTATTACATTAGTGTAATGTATAATTTGATGTATTAATTTACATTAATATATAATGTAATTTATTAATTAAATGATATATAATTTTTTGTAAATAAAAAGGGAGGATTCCTATTGATGTGCTTTTATAGTACAAAAATGCCAAATGTCATCAATATGCCACCTATTTCACCAAATTAGTGAAAACTGGAACATGTGGAAGACTATGATACTTTTAGACCAAAAAACTATCTGCCATGTGCCCTGCCAAATGGAAACCAGAGCAGGTGGCAAATTCGTGTTCTTTCTGAACTATTCTATGCATCTAAAAAAAACTACCAATTGAAAAAAGAGGGCAAAACTATAAAATTGCATCATCGTAGTACAAAGAGTTGGGCAGTGAATGTGCAAGGTATCCATAACAAATAAATTACACATTAGCACCTAGGGGAATGTCATCTAGAGCTCCAATGGAAGGGTCCTCCCTCGGCTGGAGCATGAAAGGCCTCGCACAAGTTGGGAAAAGATGAGTTTTTGGTCCATTCGAGAATGCATCATAAACCATGTCGATCCGCTGGTGCATGAGGGTGTCCTAGTGTATCTGCTTTGTCATATTATTCCTTAGCTCGAAGATGAGATTGAGCTACTCCGGATTGAAGAAAGGTGTCGGAGCATGGCCAAAATCAGGGAGAGCAGTTAGTGGTGGAGGTGCAAAGACTGGGTGGCCCTCCACCTCGGTGCCCAAGTGTCCATGACCTCCTCCTCCGCTATCCTAACTTGGATGTCTGTGTCCTGAATTGAGGCGATGGAATCCAAATGGAGGAATTCCCCTGAGAATTCCTCCTTAACAATACATGTGACCCCCTCCATGGAAACATCGACGCTTGTGCTTACTCGGTTATGGATGGGGGACTGAAAATCATCCGGAACTATGAAGAGGAGAGATTTTGGAGGAACCTAGATGGGTTTTTATGAAATCTCCTCCTCGACATATTCCATTAGCTGTGTTCTTCGTTTCTCTGAGGGTTGAGTCTGAACTATGGATAGGGCACGTTCCAACCTTTGCACTCACCTCTGTCAAGAAGCTAGACTTTACCAGGTTGGGCCACACCTTGGATTGCCCCTTTGTCTTGGCATGGATAGGAAAGGAGGACTCATAATTCTTTAGGTAATCTTAATAAGAATCCACTGCACTCAGGTCTCATTCTCAAAGAGGCCAGGGTGGTGGAGCACAAGAGAGAAATGGAGCCAGCCTCATCCAAGTAGAAGAGATAAGCCCAGGCCCGACATGACCACTGTATTGATCCCTCCACTGCAATTACACTTTGGTTCCACCATAATCCTCACGCGAGGGAGCTGTCCTCCCCTTCTTAGAAGGAAATAATGGTTGCCCTTCATTCAAGACTGAGATGAAGGGGCCCGACCAGCCATATTAATGGATTGGGTCTGGGGCAATCTACGTGTCCTCCCGTTGCTACATGGCACCCCATCCGGCATAATTAAATGATATATTAATAATGCAATGTATTGATTTATTAATACATTAGTACATTATTAAAGTATTAATACATTAATAAGACATTAATAAAGTAATAATACAATGACCTTAATGACCTTACTAATACATTATTGGAAACTTGATGACCTTAGTAATACATTACTAAAGTATTAATACATAGCCTAGGTTGAACATAGCATATGTATTAAAATGGTATTAATACATAGTATTCATATCATCAGAATGTGACGACAAGGTCATAGAATATGCTAATCACATTGCAACGACAAGGCTATCTTCATCACATTGCAACAATAACACTATGTTCTTCACATTGTGATGGTAAGATATTTGCATCAAATTGTGACAATGGGATATTTGTGTCACATTGCAATGACAAGATATTTGCATCACATTGCAACGATGAGGCTATGTTCATCACATTGCAATGATAAGGATATGCTGGTGACATTCTGACGACAAGGCTATGTTCGTAACATTGTGATGACAAGGCTATGTTCATCACATTTTGACAAGAAGGTTATGGTTGTCACATTGTGACAACAAGGCCATTTTTTTCACATTGCAGTGATGGGATATTTGCATCACATTGTGATGAGGAGGCTATGTTCATCATATTACGAACACGATTCTATGTTCATAACATTCTGATGACAAGGCTATTTTGGTCAGATTGCGATGACAAGGCTATGTTCATAGCATTGTGACGACAAGGCAATTTTCATCACATTGCAACGAGAAGGTTGTGTTTATCATATTCTGATGACAAGGCTATTTTGTTCACATTGAAACGACATGATATTTGCATCACATTGAGATTATGAGTGATGTTAATCACATTACGACAATGATATGTTCATTACATTGCGCTGATAAGCCTATGTTCATCACATTAAGATAATGGGGCTATGTTCGTCACTTTGCAATGACAGGGCTATGTTCACCACATTACGACGTTACTATTTTTGCAATATTATGATGCTACTATGTTTGTCACATTGCAACATTACTATGTTTTTCATGTTGCAACATCTACTTTTGTTCGTCAGATTGCAATGTCGGGTTATGTTCGTTAAATGACAAAGTTTCTTTCTATTCAACACATTACAAAGGAATTTTTGGCCAAGTTAAAAAAAATATATATATAACGATTTGTTTCCTTTGTCACAAAGATAGGAACTTTGAACTAATGTGATGTATTACATAGACAACATCTTAGAATCATACTTGTTCTAACAAAATTGATATCAAATAATATTTAACTTTATAACTAATGATTTTTACTTGTTCTAAAGACATTGATAGAAAATCATCCTGAACTTTGTAGATGAACAATTATACTTATTCTAAGGACATTGAATGTAAATATGTTAAGCCATAATATTGGCTCATTACCCCTTAATTGGGGCATATTACATTAGTAATGTTATTTTATTTATGTCTGATTTATTCCATTAGTTGTAATTATACCTCCTAGTCTCCTATATATACCAAGGAGACAGTTTCATTTGGAATCATCTTGTACTTGAACATTTAAGTGGGGTAAAAGGAGGTTGCCCCCTCGAAGAGGCTTATTATATGAAACTATCTCTTTTGTCAAGGAATTGAGTACTTTTTCTGAGGTTTTTCTATGCTAGATTGATACTTGGTTCTTAACATATGGTATCAGAGCTCAAGGTCTTGGGGTTTCGCTGCTACATCTGAGACACCTTTGAATTTTTTCTATAACTTTTTTTCTAAAATTTTTTAGAAGGAACGACTTGGAGGATATTTAGTATATGAATCAAGGTACGTTGGGTTAAAATTTAATATCTCGAGGCCTTATACTTTTGGAGATACAACCTGTACAAGATAGGGTTCTGGAATCATCCTGAAATGAGTCATTGCAGAATTTTCACTATAAAAACTTTTTTGTAATGTTTCAGACCTTGAACATTGGAGGATATTCACATAAATTAGTAAGGTATCTGTGGTAAAACGTTTATCTTCTGGGTCATCTTAAATTTGTAGATACACCCTGTGTAAGATAGGGTATCTCACTAGTTCTATTGACTAGTCTCAAGAAGGTGTTCCAGGTAAAACAATCATAACTTCTTCCTAGAGTATCCAAATTGAGTGGGACTAGTTTCATTGGATCATGGATAGTCTTTAGTATTTCAGGTACGAGTTTCATAATTTTATATCAATTATTTTGTGTGGGTCACACTATACAAGTGAGATCTCTTCGAAAGGCCAAAAATCGACAAGTTGTGGGGAATTTACCGCAAATTCCACTTGGCACATCCAATTTTGATCATACCTGTGGCATTTCCAAGAAGAAATATCATAGAACTACATAAAATAAAGTTTCATACCAAGAAGGGCCGAAACTTTGGATATACAACAGAAGAAAGATTTTCTAGTAGAACCACCTCAAAATCAAGGTTCAAAAGTGATACTTGGACAACATGCCACCAAAAAAGGGAAATTCTACACCAAGTAAGCCTCCAGACAATCCTACTTGGACTCTTGATGAAGGTGAAGAAATGCGTAGGGACATAAATGATTTACAAAAGAAGATAGTAACAAAATATGAACTACAAGAGATGGAAGATAAGTTGGAGGCAAATATGGATGGTTTAAAAGAGGAGATCATGGAAGTATTGAAAATTTTCATAACAGAATTGACACCTGAAAGTGAAAATGCATCCCATGAAATTCATGATGAGGGCACAAGGAAGGTGAATCCAGAATGGAGAAACTCCAACTTTGTGTTGAATACCAACTGCATTCCTAAGATCATTATGAGGAAGTTTGATGGAAAGGACCCAATCACATGGATACTTCAAATGGAGCAATTATTTGATCTACATAATGTTCCACATTCACAAAAGGTACAAATTGCTTCTTTATATTTAGAACATAATCAATTTGTATGGTATCAATGGCTTTGTTCTCGCAAATCACTCGTCACTTGGACAATTTTCATGAAAGAAATGATAGCACACTATGAGGACACAAGGAGAAATACCTTCTTTAGCCAATTGATAAATCTCAAGCAAAAGGGTTCAGTTACCCAACACATTGAGAACTTCCAAAGATTGAATATAAAGGTAACTGATATTCTAGTGAGCACTTGATTAATGTATTCATAGGAACTTTAAAGGATAACATTCAACATGAGGTTTTCCTTTGGGAACCCAAATCATTGGATAATGCATTTAAGGTGGCAAGAAATGTTGAATGTAAAAATATGGCTATGGCTACTAGAAGGACCAATCCTAACATCTATAGAGAGAACAAAGCTCCTTCTAAAACACCTCAACCTACAAGGTTGACACCTCAACAATTGGAGGAAAGAAAAGAAAAAGGTTTATGCTTTAATTGTGACAGCAAGTAAAGTAAGGGACATAAGTGTGGTGAGAAGAAATTATTCTACATAGATTGTGAAGAGGAAGAAGAAAAACAACAAGAACCATCTCAAGATGAAAACATAGAAGCAATTTCGTCTGAAGAGTTGACTCCCACGATATCGTGTAATTCATTGGCTGAATTAGCACTCCTCAAAACCTCAAGACGAAGGATACATAAAAAATAAAAAAGGTAATAGTCCTAATTGATTCTGGTAGTACTCATAATTTTATTCATTACAAATTATCCAAAGCTCTCAATTGCTTTGTATATCCAGCGCTAGAGTTTCAAGTAATGATTGTAGATGGAGGAGCTATCAATTGCTCAGGAAAATACAATAAGATCAATCTTACTATGGGGGGATATGTAATGAATAGTCCAATGATTGATATATCCATGGGTGGTGGAGATGTTGTACTAGGAATCCAATGGTTACAATCATTAGGAACAATGGCTTTTAATTTTCAAGAACTTTTCATGAAATTTTCATTGGAAGGAAAATAAATTGAGTTAAGAGGTATCACAGGGAAACCCGGTAAGGTGATAAGTTCTAATGGCATGAAAAAATTATTGAAAAAGGGGCATCAAGGCGTTATTGCACAACTATGTTCACTAGTTGTTCAAACATCTAAGCCATCTATTCCTCATGATCTCCAAAGAATCATTAATAAGAATTCCAAAGTATTTGAAGATATTCCCAAAGGTCTTCCACCCACTCAAAATAATGATCATGAAATTCACCTAATTCCTAGGAGTGTTCCTCCTAACATCAGGCCATACAGATACCCTTACGCCCAGAAGAGTGAAATTGAGCGTATGGTTGAAGAAATGTTTGAGGCTGGCATTATTAGACCTAGCCAAAGTTCTTACTCTGCACCAGTGGTAATGGTATTCAAGAAAGATAGCTCATGGATTATGTGTCCAGATTATAGACAACTCAACAAGATCACTACTAAAGATAGTTTCCCATTCCCGTCATTAATGAATTGTTAGATGAACTACATGGAGCAATATATTTCACAAAATTGAATCTTCGTTCAGGGTATCATCAGATCAAAATGAAGGAAGAAGATATCCAAAAAACAACATTCCCAACTCATGAAGGCCATTATGAATTTTTGGTCATGCCTTTTGGCCTTACAAATGCACCTTCCACATTCCAAGGGTTCATGAATTCCATTTTCAAGCCCTTCCTTCGAAAATTTGTGTTAGTATTTTTTGATGATATACTAATCTATAGAAAGTCTTGGGAGGATCATGTGCGACATGTTGACAAGGTGCTACAAGTACTAAAGGAGCAACAACTATATGACAAACCATCCAAATGTTTCTTTGGAGTAAAGGAGGTAGAGTATTTGGGTCATATTGTATCTCATGAAGGTGTCAACATAGATCCTAACAAGATTAAGGCCATGATGGACTGGATGATTCCCAAAATATTGAAGAATCTTAGAGGATTTTTGGGTTTGACAGGTTACTACTGCAAGTTTGTTCGGAACTATGGAAGAATAGAAGCACCTTTAATGACACTAACTAAGAAGGATGAATTTTCATGGACTCTAGAGGCAACTAAAGCTTTTGAACAACTTAAAGAGGTGATGTGCAAATATCTTGTCTTGACAACTCCAGACTTCACAAAAACCTTTATTGTGGAATGTGATGCCTCGGGAAATGGAATTGGTTTTGTCGTAATGCAAGAAGGAAGGCCCCTAGCTTTTGAAAGTTGACCAGTCAAGGGAAAGGACTTACAAAAACCCATTTATGAGAAGTAAATGATGACAATACTACATGCATTGAAGAAATGGCGTCCTTACCTAATAGGTAGGCACTTCAAGGTCAAAACAGATCATGATAGTCTTAAATACTTCTTGGAACAAAAACAATCTTCAGAAGAACAACAAAAATGGGTAACCAAGATATTGGGTTATGATTTTGAAATCATCTATAAAAAGGGGAAACAAAATGTTGTGGCAGATGCACTCTTAAGAAAGGATGAAGATGTTGAGGCCTTTCTCTGTGCTATCTCGATCATCCAACCCGATTGGATAATAGAAGCAAGGGATGAATGAAAGAATGAAGAAAAAATGTGGACTCTCATTCAAAGGTTGCAGCTCAGGATTCCAGTGGATCAAATACATTTGCATGGAAAAATTATTCACTATGGTATAAAGATTGTTTATATTTATGTAAGAAATCCAAACTCAAACAAAAGGTACTATTGGAATTGCATACCTCTCCAGTAGGAGGGCACTTAGGATTTTTGAAAACCTACCATAGAGTCAAGAAGGATTTTTTTGGGGATGGCCTTAAAACTGATGTTCAAAGGTTTGTGGTAGAATGTTTGTTTGACAACAAAATAAGGTTGAAACAATTAACACCCCAGGTCTTTTACAACCATTATCCATCCCAAGTCAGCACTAGGAGGAGTTTTCCATGGATTTCATCACAGGGTTACCGAAGTCTGAAGGAAAGAGTGTCATCATTGTGATTGTTAATAGACTGACCAAGTATGCACACTTTTGTGCACTCTCTCATCCCTTCAAAGCTAGTACAGTTGCTACCGCATTCATGGAGACAGTTCAAAAGCTACATGGTAGCCCAAAGATTATTGTAAGTGACAGAGATCCCATCTTCACTAGACATTTTCGACAGAATTATTTTCTTGTTTGGGTACTCAATTGGCTCATAGCTCATCCTATCATCCTCAATGTGATGGACAAATCGAGATAGTGAACAAATGTTTGGAAGACTACCTTCGTTGCTTTGTCTCTGATAAAAAAACACAATGGTTCAAATGGTTACCCTTGGAAGAATGGTGGTATAACACTTCCTTTCATACTGCAACAAAAATGACACCATTTATGGAACTTTATGGATACCACCCTCCTTCCATCACTTCTTCTCTAAAATAAAAATATAAGGTTCAAGAATTGGAAGATCACATAGAGAATCAACAACAAGTTCTCCAAATCTTAAAGGACAACCTGACCATGGCACAAAATTGCATGAAACAATAAGCAGATCAACATCATAGTGAAATAAGTTTTGAAGTAGGGGATTGGGTGTTTTTAAGACTACAACCATACAAATAAATGTCCCTCAAGCAATCCAAGAAGGATAATAAATTATCACCAAAGTACTATGGCCCTTATAATGTGTTGCAAAAGATTGGTACTATGGCATACAAATTGGAGTTGCCTACATCTTCACAAGTACACCCAGTTTTCCATTTTTCATGCTTAACGAAGGTTATAGGCGACAAGATCCCAGTTCAAACTATATTGCCAGAACTTGACGAGGAAGGAAAAGTCATATTGGATCTTGAAGCCATCACTGACACAAGAATTCACCAGCCGAGGAATAGATCCATTTCAGAGTATCTCATTAAATGGAGGAAACTGTCAGCTGAAGATTCCACTTGGGAAGATGAGTCTTTTATACAGAAGCATCCAGAGTTACTCAAGCATTGCGGACAACACTTTTCTCAAGGGGAGGGGCATGCTAAGCCCTAATATTGGCTCATTACCCCTTAATTGGGGCATATTAAATTAATCATGTTATTTTATTTATGTCGGATTTATTCCATTAGTTGTAATTATACCTCCTAGTCTCCTATATATACCAAGGAGACAGTTTCATTTGGAATCATCTTCTACTTGAACATTTAAGTGGGGTAAAAGGAGGTTGCCCCCTCGAAGAGGCTTATTATCTAAAATTATCTCTTTTTCAAGGCGTTGAGTACATTTTCTGAGGTTTTTCTATGCTATATTGATATTTGGTTCTTAACAAAATACTTGATTTATACTTGTTATAAGGACATTCATAGAAAATCGTTTAATAATGTATCCACGTTATAAGAACATTGATAACAAAACATCTGGAACTTTGCAGATGATATGCTATGTTATTATAATGAAATTGATAACAAATCTACTTGATTTATACATTGCTAATGATGATTTATATTTTTTCTAAGAACACTTAAAGGAAATCAACTTGTTTTATATTTTGGAGATGACAATCTATACTCATTCCAAGGACATTGATAGAAAATTAGCTTGAAATTTGATGATGATTTATTATTGTTATAAGGACATTTAAGTACACCACACATGGATCATAGAGTGTATGCACTACACCATGATATAAACTACAACCATTATAGATCCATATATAATTTATATATATATATATATATATATATATATATATTGACATTGATTTTAATTGTCATGGGTGGGATAATTAGAAAAGCAAATCGTCAACCCATAGAAAACTTTCTTTAAAATCCATATATATATATATATATATATATATATAACCCATATAATGAAAAGAGAAAAAAACTTAAAATATAGTTTATTGTTAATATTCCATTAAAAAATACCTATATAATCTAAAAATATAAAAATATAAAACTAAAAATATAGTTGATTCTTACTATTTCATTAATAAATATTGTTTTTTTCACAAAAGATCATGGATTTTTATTCATTAAAAAGGCATGGTCGGGACCACTTAGTACAAAAAGAGTTATATATGCCATAACAAAATTCTAGCTTTGTGAGAGCTTCTATCAACCAAAATTTTGTCCTTTTACTATGTCTTATCTAATAACTAATACTACTACTAAACTCAAGAGTATATATTCGATAATAAATACCCTTTATACAAACTAATGAACAAAACATAGTCAAAGACTTGAAGCTAGATCCTGACCATTGACATTTCCTGGCTTGTTCATGTCCTCTGTAGGCTCCATAGGGGAATTTAAATGCAGAAGATGCATCATCTTTGAAGCATCCATTCCACCATTACTTTATTCAAGAGGAAAATTCCCATGTTTTGCATCCCTTTGATCCAATTGACGTTGAAGTGATGACAATTGGCTTCTCAGATACTCAAACTTCATATTTAAGCTAACCTATTATAACACAGTGTTGAATCGCAATGTCTAAGGACAACGAAGTAGTCGAGCTAAGAGAAATGACTCAAATGATCAGACATTGTCTTTTCTCAACATCGTTTACCTTCATTTCCTCGTCTTGGGACCCATCAATATCTCGATTTTCAATGTTGTGCCAATTACCCAAAATATCCAACAAATTATCACACTGAGAACCATAGAATGAGAATACAAATGTCTTTTTTACAGCATCGGATAAATCCAAAACAATCCCACTAACTTCTTGCAATATTAAACCATATTTAGCGAGGGGAATACAAATTTTAATAGCACAAAGAGGAGGAGCAACTTCCAATATCATAAAGTTCACAGTAGAAGCCATTAATAGTCCTTTAACTTGCAGAAACAAACCATACTCGAGCTCCCCAAGATAACCAACAATATTTCCTTAAGGAGGCCAAGAAACAAGATGTTTGAAAAGGCTTCCTCCTCTCCATAAATCAAAATATAATCATTTCCTAGAAGGGTAATAATATCCCCATGTGCCTTCAAATCCATAGTTGGATAATGTCCCATGGGTTGGCCATGAAAATTCAAGGTTTTGTTGGCAACGCCTCCCAAATTTAGAATTCTATACTTTATTGTCCCTTCTACACCATATTCATCCATAATATCCGTGCTCCTCATCTCATTCAGATCCATTGAATTGGTAAAAAAATTTAACCAGGAGTTTACAATCATCAGGATGTTTCAATTCCAATGACAAGCCAAGAAATTTATCCCATAAAACTTATTCATTGTTGTGTTACTATTTAAATCCACCACATGACCCAAACTTGAAAAATGTGTGTGGCATTGATGTGGAAGGAAGATATATTCAGCGTGTTTAACGTGGACGCTACTCCAAAGCTAGGTAACAACTATGACGGATTAATCACACACTCTTCTCCATCCATCCCCATACAATTAGGGGTTAATCCTATATCCTTGTTCGCCATTTCATCTCCTTCAGCATTGTGATGACAATAGATATGAAAGAATTGAACCTTGAGATTAAGCAAGGAAATCCTTATACTCTCTACCAATATTTTTAAACCTATGTCTTTAGGAGAAGAGCTAGATACAAAATAATGAATTGTATTTTTGGAATCTCCTACTATGTTCAAAATGGAAATTTTCCTCTTCTTTACCAATTGAACTCCTTCAATAGTGCATATGCTCCGGCCTTGTTATTAGAAGCTATCCCAAGATTCCAATAGAAATCCAATTCTCAATTTCTTCTAGGGTCGTAAAGTATCCCTCGTGCACTTGCCTCTCCTAAATAAATATTTTCAAAAATGAGAATATAAAAAATTTGCAATCTTTTTCTAGATTAAATATATTTACACATTTAAAGTTTTTCTTAAAGATTAGATAACAATTCAAGTGAATTAAAATATATTAATAAACTAATAAAAATATATATTAATACACTAATACAACTCAATGGATTAAAATAAAGTATTAATACACTAATAAAATAATACATTAATAATTCATTATTACATTATTGTAATGTATAAATTAAAGTATTAATTTACATGAATTAATGTATAACGCAACTTATTAATTTATTGATACTTTAATAATGTAATGCATTAATTAATTAATACATTAATACATTATTAATGAATCAATAAATTAATACATTGCTAAAGTATTAATAGTGTGATAAAATAATACATTATTAAAGTAACAATACATTAAATGCATTAATAGATAATTTACTAAAATATGAATGCAATCAAACATAATATTAGTAAAGTATTAATACACTAAACTTAAAATTAGAAAACATAACATAAGATAAGCCAGATCAAACACACATTAAACTAAGAATATCAATCATACACTTGGCACGGTGATTTATGTGGAAACCCAATGAGGGAAAAAACTATGGGCAGTCATAGTCAATATTCTTATTATTCAAGGGAGAGTTACAATATCCTTCATAGGCATACAATAATCCTCTCCTCTCACACACTCTAATCTCTCCTCCTTGCACACGCTTGCACTCACATTGTACTCAACCTCTATGGCTATGCTCACATATATACATCTATCACTCAGTTATACAAACTCATCATGAATAGATCACATAGTTACACGAGCAGTTCATAAATAGATTGCATGCATGCACATGAACATAGTTGCATGCATGTGCATGTGACCGCATGAGGAAATTCATTGAACTGTTACCAACAATCTCCACCTTGACAATAATTTACGTGATATGTCATGCCCTTAATTAATTCGTCACCTTTTCTTCAAGCCAAGAGAATCCAAACGCCACAATAGCTTCTCTAACAAAACTGGTTTCATAAACATGTCTACAGATTTCACTTTTTTATGGACCTTGTTATGACCCAACGCCTTAAAAATGATAATAAATCAATAAAATTCAGTCCACCTCGAGGGCAAAACCTCTTTTACAGTATATAAACTTCAGAACACAATGTGAGATGAGATAAGATGTTCCTAATACTA
>ML780927.1:310928-342725 GCA_009831015.1 Picea engelmannii
TATAGGAGACAGGGGATTCCAATTACAATGAAAGGGTGCAAAGAAGGGTTCTGGCCGACCTACTAGAAATGTAATAATTCAATATCTAGGGAATAATAAGGGGTTTTATACATATCATGGGGCTTTGTCTAAGACTTAACATTCTCGTCCCATTCAAACAAGTGTTTTCCTCAATGCTTGTCTAACCATGGATGCTTTTGCATGAAGAAATCATCTTCCCATGTCACCTCTTCTACTAGTAGGTTCTTCCATTTGACGAGGTATTATGTAATTTCTCAATTTCTCAGCTGATTAATTCTTGTTTCAAGGATTGTTTCTAGATATAGGATGATTTTACCTTCTTCATTGATCTCTGGTAAACTTGTTTGGACTGGGATTTGTTTTTGATGACCCTCTTTAAGAAAGAAACATGGAATACTAGATGTACACGTGAAGATGGAGGCAACTCCAATTTTTAAGCCATACTTACAATCCTTTGCAAAACCTAATAGGGGCCATAATATTTGGGTGCTAGTTTATTGTCCTTATTTTGTTTCTTTAGGCACATTTGTTTGTATGGTTGTAGCCTTAGAAATACCCAATCCCCCACCTCAAATTCCCTTTCCCTGCGATGTTGATTTTCTTGTTGTTTCATCCTATTTTGTGCCATAACCAAGTTGTCCTTCAACGGTTTAGGACCTCTTGTTGGTTCCCTATTTGGTCCTCCACCACTTGAACCTTTGTATTCCCTTTCAAGGGTGATGTGATGGATGGAAGATGATATCCATAAAGTGCTAGAAATGGAGACATTTTTTATGAAGTATGGAAGGATGTGTTGTACCACCATTCCGCTAAGGGCAACCACTTCACCCATTATGTATGTTTATTGGATGCAAATCAATGAAGCTATTCTTCTAGAAATTTATTCACAATCTAAGTTTTCCCATCAGATTGAGGGTGGTAAGATGAACTATGATCCAATTGACTCTTGAACAATAAAGCAAGAGATCTCATACACCCACTAGTGCTCAGCCACTAGGGGCACATCCATAGGGATGTCCATATCTCTAGCTCACTGCATTACACATAAGAACCACTTCTCACTAGTTCTCAACCACTAGGATCACGTTCACCTATGCTCATCCATAGGCACATCCTCTCAACATATCTTGTTTCCCACTGCATTACACAGGAGATTCATCTAGAGTTTCTCATCTACTCTCTTCTCAGAGGAGGCTAATATATTATCTTCATCTTTGTCTCATGGTGATGCACTTAACACTTTGGGATTTCACACGTTCAACTTATGCTCAACCGCAGGCATGTCCAACTCTGCAGATCTCCTTTCTCACTACGTTACACAGGAGAATCATTTGGAGTTCTTCTCAACTCTCTGTAAGGAGGAGGCCATATACGTTCCATCTCTGTATCAGATAGGAACCACACACACCTCTCAGGGGCTCTCTCTCAGTTTTGTGTCCTGGAGAATGTCTCACATAGTTTCAATCATCAACATGGAGGTATGAAGTTTCTACACACAAAGGGTATGGTAAAAGGTATGCCACTGATTGAAAAACCAGAAAGAATATGTGAATGATGTATATTTGGAAAACAACATAGAGAATCATTTCTAGTTGGAAAGTATTATAGAGAAAAATATCCACTCGAAATATTACATTCATATATTTGTGGACCAATGAAAACACCATCTATAGAAGGCAATACTTATTTTCTGACATTCATTGATGATTTCTCAAGAAAGACATGGATTTGTTTCCTAAAGCACAAATGTGATGCATTTGATTGTTTTTAGTAGTTTAAATCACTTGTGGAGAAGCATAGTGGCTATTATATCAAGTGTCTAAGAACTGTCAGAGGAAGAGAATATGTTTCAAGAGAATTTCATAACTTTTGTAAAGTTCATAGAATTTACAAGAAATTTACCGTGAGATATACACCACAAAAGAATGGTGTCGTAGAGAGAAAAAACAGAACCATCATGGAAATGGCACACAGTATGTTGGCAGCAAAACATTTTCCAAATGATTATTGGGATGAGGTAGTAGAAACTGCAGTATACATCATTAACAGATGTCCAACAGAGAGTGTGAAGAACAAAGTTCCCCAAGAAGCCTGGACATGTATGACACATAATGTTGCGCACTTAAATTTTTTTGGTTGTGCCACATAAACGCATGTTCCAAATGAGCTGAGGAAGAAGATGGACAATAAACGACATAAATGTATATTTGTTGGATACTCTGAAGAAACAAAAGGATACAATTTCTATGACCTTATCTCAAGAAAAGTCATAATTAGTTGTGTTGTTCAATTCATGGAGAGTGAAGCATAGGATGGAAACATAACAAAGACAGTCAAGATCATTGAAAATGATGACACAAAAGAAGAAGAGGTGGTTCAAACACCATGTACAAGTCAGTGCGTAGTTCCCTCTACAAATGCGACGGAAATCACAACGTAGAATACTCTAGTGAGATCTGCAGGTGTGCAGTATACACCTAGAGTGCAACAAACTCCAGCAAGTAGCCCAATTAGTTCTAAATCTCTAGATCCAACATTAGAAAGTTTTTTACCAAGGAGGACAAGAAATCTGCGTGAAATCTATAACTAGAACACAACAAATTCATTTTCTTTTTTTTCTCTGTGTTCACAAATAGATGACCCATTAAACTTTGAAATAGTTGTCAAATATGGTGTATAGGCTTAAGCCATGGATGAGTAAATCAGATGCATAGAGAACAATCAGACATGGAAGTTGGTAGATGTAACTAAAGGCAAGGATGTGATAAGTGTCAAATGGTTTTAGAAAACTAAGCAAGATGTAGGTGGAAATGTGCAGAACCACAAGGCAAGGTTAGTTGCAAGACGTTTTACACAGTAACCTCTAATTGATTTCAATGAAACATTTTCCCTAGTTGCGTGCATGGATACAATCAGAACTATGTTAGTCATTGCTATGCATAAGAAATGGTCATATTAACAAATGGATGTAAATTCAACATTCTTGAATGGACATTTAGAGGAAGAAGTATATGTGGAACAACCACAAGGCTATGAGGTTCCATGACAAGAAGACTAAGTGTAAAGATTGAAGGAGTCATTGTATAGATTAAAGAAATCTCCTAGAGCTTGGTACAATCGCATAGATTCCTACCTCACACATAATGGATTTCAAATAAGTGAATGCAAGCCAACACTGTACATCAAAGAAAATCAACAAGGTAACATGTTAATTGTTTTCTTATATGTAGATGATTTGATTTTTACATGTGATTTTGGCGTAGAAGAATTCATGTTGGTCATGAAGGATGAATTTGAAATGACTGATTTGGGGCTTATAAGATATTTTCTAGGTATCAAAGTTCACTAGTCAAAAAATGGTATATTTATCTCACAATCTAATTATGTAAATGAAATATTGAAAACATTCAATATGATAAATTCCAAAGTAGTACCAACACCTGTTATAAGAGGATTGAAGTTAAGAAAATAAGATAAAGGGCCCAAATTGGAACTCACATTGTTTAAAAGAATGGTAGGAAGTCTTATGTATCTAACATTAACGAGGCCTGATATTATGTATGGAGTGATCTTGATTTCAAGGTTCATGGAAAATCCAAAAGAATCACATTGGAAGGGAGGAAAAAGAATTCTCAGATATGTGAATGGAATAAAATATTTTGGTACAAGGTATTCTACTTATATGTGAATGGAATAAAATATTTTGGTACAAGGTATTCTACTTCAGAAGACTTAAGACTTATTGGATACACTCACAATAATTGTGGAGGAAACATAGATGACATGAAAAGTACCTCTGGGTACACATTTCATTTTGGAACAAGTATGGTATCATGGGCATCAAGGAAACAACCCATAACAATTCTTTCTTCAGTAGAAGAAGAGTACATCAAGTAGTTTGGATGAGAAGAATGTTAAAATATTTCCTATAGGAACAACATGAACCACCAATAGTATTTTGTGACAACAATTCAACCATCATGTTATGTAAGAATCATGTGTTTCACAAGAAAACCAAACACAATGATACAAAATATCATTTTATCACAGAATTAGTGAATAATAAAGAGATATGTTTAGAATTTTGTAGGTCAAAATACCAAGACGTAGATATTTTCACAAAATCTTTACCAAGAAATGCATTTCAGCATCTGTGCAGTAGTAGTAGTCTCAGAGGTTGCGCAATAATAGATGAGTGACATTAAAATGTCAATTCAATTTTGTATTTACTTTTTGTAATCCCACCTACTTATAATTAAGGGGGAGTGTTGGAAATAGTAATCACAAGTCAATGAGCTTTACATCTCTGTTGATTTGTTAGTGAGTCTGCAAATACAAAGTCACACATTTACGCAATCTTAGTCTTAGTTAGTCGGCAAGCATGGGAGTTATTAAAGGGAGTTGATCTTAATCTTTCTCGAGTCTAGTTTAGTAGTTGAGAGTCACTCGAATTTATTATCGTGTTTAATGTTGAGTCAGTTTTGCTTCTACAAGAAGTCTCATCCAGAGTCTTTATAAGTCTGAGTTTGTAGACAGTTGATAGAAATATGCAAAGAGGTAGAAAAAACATAGTCATGAAGAAGAAAACAATGACATCAATCGAGGAATCAAAGAAGTATGAGAGAACAAGCTCTATGTATGTAATTTCAGCAGAAAGCTCGTCACATTTATCATATTTTGTATTAGCACGCATCCCTGAATTTCTCAATATATATCATGTATTTTGTGTGTTCTAAAATTCATGTGAAATTTTGAGCTTCTATTGTATTTATGAGTTTATGTGCTAAGAATACAACTATGTTGTTTTGTACATATAAATCGTTGAATAAGTGTTTTATCATAGTGCACAACAAATTGAGCAGTTTTCCCATTGCACGGTAAGTTCTGAGAGTGCAACGCCAAAGTTTGTGGTGCGCAGTATTTGTAACTGCAGTGCGCAGAGTTAGTCTGTGTGCCGAAGATCCTAGAATATATAGGTTTTACACTTAAATAAATCCAATATGTACAATGGGCATGTGTGCTCTATTAATCATGATTGATCAAAATTTAATGATCAATTTTCATATGCAATTCTTCTCTGTCAAACCAAGTGTCTTTCTCAAAATTCAAAAGACACTCAAGTTGGGTCTTGGTTGATTGGTATGGGAAGGAATCAATGATTCTCGTTCTTATCGAAACCAATGTGACTCTGTGAATGGGCAGAAGATGCAATTCCCACATGTTCATGCTGGAATTTACCCGGGGCTGAGACCGCTACCTTGAGCGGATAATAGATGATATATTGATCCACGTCTAAGCGACTCCGAGGTCTTGGGTCTAGGTCAATGAAATAGTTACGAGAAGAAGAAGGGATATAAGTCCCATTTGAAAGGTGGGAGGTTGAATATTATTTTTTTGTCGGTGGGTCACGAGAGAAGGGGCACATTTCATGGGTAGAGCTCTGGAAATCAAGGTAATGGACTAATTATGAGTGCATCTTGATGCAGCTAACAAAAATATCAACTTGAGGAGTGAGCATATTAAAAGTGGTTGAGATAGTCAAATAGGTTGTTTCACATGGTGTTGTGATAGTTCATTATTGATATGGGAATAATCAGTAAATTTGTGAATGTAATATAATTGTACATTCATTTCCAATTAAAAAACTAAATATTTTTCAGATAATTTCTTTTAATAGGAATTAAAAAAAAAGTCTTTGTTTGGAGATTAGAAGTCATTGATAAATTATAAACTAAACATTACCTTGTGAAAATGCAATGAAAGACATTAAAATTCAGAAATCCATATCAATTTCGAGACTAGAAGCCATTGATAAATTATAAACTGAGCTCTACCTTGGGAAAATGCAATGAAATACATTAAAATTAAAATTAGAGCCAAACAATATGGGATTTTCCAGCTTTTCATTGAATGTAGATTCAACTCCATCAAGAATATGAAATATGAGCCACCAAATCAATAAAATATTATAATTATAGGTATGAGCTTTCCACTTCGAAGGAAAATGAATAATTACATTCTTAGTTAGTTAATTATAGGTTTGAGCTTTCCATTTCGAAGGAAAATGAATAATTACATTCTTAGTTAGTTAATTAGTGTGTTTATGATTATACTAATTGGTAAACCTCTATAATGTATATATAACCATATTTGTAACTATATGTTAATATTAATATATAAAACACATAAATGTGTTATGATGTGTTGCATCAATTTTGTCTCTACATATATTTTGACATGGTATCAAACGACTCCCTCACAACAGGGCCCATGAGCCCCGAGATATGAAAGGTTGAGCGTAAAAATAATGAATGTAGAAGGATGCTGAGAAATGATGCAAGATAGCTAGTTTGCGTGAAGAAGGAGAAGATTCCATCCAGGCTAGCTGAGTCGATAGATGAAGCTCAACTTAGAGCAATAAAGAAATAAATAGGGCGACAAAGATAAAATGTCGAAGCAAGGCGCATTGGTGTGGATGATTCATTAAGAAGGTTCGCTGAAATCGTTGTGTTATCATTGAAATCATTGTGTTAAGGACCGATTCGCGAACAGAGAGGGAGAAAAAGGTTGAGTTTTGTGTCGTAGGTAGTAGCCTAACATAAGAACATTTGTGCCAACGTTTGGAGATATGAAGACGAAGGCAATGGGACAAATGAAGGGAAGGGGTTTCTTGGGGGAGATGAATCCAATGCAACTGATGCAGATGGATGAAGAAAAAATAAAGTTTAGCGAGGGAAATAAATCCAATCAACTTGAAACAGATCAATCGAAGGTGTATTGATTGATTTTTCAGAGCCTATTTCAAATGCTAACAAACCGCCAAGAAACTGTGAAGCCAGAGAAGCCACCTTAAAAGTGGAGTGAGTTTTATTTTAAAAGGCATTATTGTAAGAGAAGTTAGTTTTAATTTTAAAGGATTATTTTTTTTATGTAAGAAGATTACTTTTAATTAAAGTCATTATTTTTATATTTTAAAGGAGACAATAGAAAAATAGAAAAATAAGTGTTGTTAATAATTTGGAAGTGTTATTAAAATATTTGGAATTATTATTGATAATATTTATATTGAGATTCACTACTTAATATGAAGGTTATATTATTCTGTTGGAATTAGCTATTCTAACAAATGATAAGATAATATAGATATCCAAGACAAAGGTAAATATAAATATGAAGATTATGTTATTCTATTAGAATTAGTTATTCTAACAAATGATAGGATAATATAGATATTCAAGACAAAGGTAAATTCAAGAGAAAAATACATGATGATAAAATTTATTTTGACATTTATAAAAAAAAATAAAAAATAAAAAAGCAAATTCAGTGAAGAAGAGTCACCAGCGAGACTAGGAGATTCGATAGATGAAGAGTCACCACAGCTAATACTTCAAAATACTTGTACTTAACAGATATGAAGAGTGCAATACATAACATATTTATGCTTCACAGATTATTGTAAACCAAGACAATTGGAACGGAGAGGAAACTGCAAGCAATAAAAATGTAAGCCATCTCAAACAAAAATTTCATCCATTGTTTTGAAAATAGATAAATAAACTCAATGTTCTATGTATGTGCGTTCATGGCTGCCATTACTCTTTAACATGTGACAATTTCTTTGCTACTCATAATAGTGTATTCAAAGTATCCAAAGGGCGATTACAGAAAATAAATCTTGAATCGAATAAAAGCTCCACTGACAAAAACCCTAACCCTAATTAGACCATACACAACAATCGTGCATGGAACAAACCCTAACGGCCTCCATGGATTCAAACACTTAAAAGTAATATATATCAAATACAAACAACATAGCTCTGGGGGTTTAAGTAACAAGTATTCAAATAAAATTCGGAAGAGTCACAGAAAACTGAGAAGCTGAGCAAGATGAGGCTTGGGCTTCGAATTCATGCCTATGATGATAATGATTGGAATGAAGCCATAGTAGGTGATTGTCTTGGTCTTCTTCATTACCCATGTAGTCCATTATTTAACTACTCTAGTCGCAGATCCGGACTCTTTGGCCTTCGATCCCTTGTTCATTTTGCCTTTGCCCTTCGAATTCACCCGCGACGCCATTAAACCTTCTCTTCCTTCACGTATGGAGCTTCTGCACAAACTTTCTTTTATAAACCACTCATCTCGTAAACCCTAGTGCGCCTTGTGCTCTGTGCCCAACTCTCTTCTTAAACCCTTCCAAAGCTCTTGTGAGACGGCGGTCACATGAAGGCGCTTAAAGGCGGACCCAAGTGCCCTAACACACCCTTTTAATGGATTTTCGAGGGTATGTTTGCATTTAGTCAACGCAAATGTATGACAACCTCTGATGCATATTGAGTATGAGACTAATGCTGAGTCATACTAATTTTCACAGGTATACTAACGTTGAGCCATTGAGACATGTGTTTTTGGGTATGTGATTGGCTTCTTACTGTCACATCTTTGTTTCCATCTGAGCCAGGTGGAGGGGACTAATGGATTGGGGAGTTCAATCCATTGCACATCAAAGGAGGTAGGGAGAGGTAGAGGGGACATGTGGACAACTGAGAAAGAAACAATATTAATTAATAGGTTTTACCATATTGATAGGTTTACACATCTTTGTTTCCATCTAAGGCAGGTAGTGGCAGATTGAGGAGATCAATCCAATGCACATCAAAGGAGGTAGGGGACATGTGGAGAGAGAAGAAAACAACAATATTGAGTAATAGGTTTTACTAGGTTGGTAGGTTTCGATCATAAACATAGTAATAAGGCAGGGAATTCATTAATACATATATATAATTATATATATAATTATAGGTGTTTCAAGTTATTTGAATGGCGGTATTCAAATGGAGCTATGGATAGGTAAAATAGCAAACTATTCATTTCTGAATACTTTTAATAGTGAAATATTTGTCTATATTGATAAAGAAAATAGAACAAAGCTTGAAGCAAAATCCAAGAAGTGTAGCTTTATTGGATATGGTGTTAATGATTTTGGTTATCGCTTATGGAATTATGAAAATTACAAAATCATTAAGAGTTGAGATGGAATTTTGCTTGATGAGACAACTGAAAAAAATTCCAAACGTACTAGAAAATCAAAATGTACAACAACAAGAGTAACATGTACCTCAAACTACTACAAGTGTTGTTAGAAGATCTACGAGGTTAAGTAGAACCCATGAACGATACTCTCCTTCATTGTACTATTCATTGTTCACTGATTTTGGTAAACGAGAAAGTTATGAAGAGGCAATGCATGTAGACATTAAAAGGAAGTGGGATCAAGGGATGAAGGAGGAAATGGATTCCTTGGTAAATAACCATACTTGGGACTTGGTTCAGTTTCCTGTAGGAAAAAGAACACTGCATAATAAATGGGTTTACAGGTTGAAGGAAGAAGATGGAGGAAAAATATGGTACAAGGCTAGACTTGTTGTAAAGGGGTTTGCACAAATGAAAGTTATAGATTTTGATGAAACATTTTCTAATGTTGTTAAAATGAATTCAATTAGGACTATTTTAAGCCTTGTGGTAGTGGAAGATTTGCATCTTGAATAGCTAGATGTAAAAACAACTTTTCTCCATCGAGATTTGAATGAAGAGATTTATATGCAGCAACCACAGGGGTATGGGGTCAAAGGAAATGAAAATTTGGTATGAAGGTTGAAAAAGAGCTTGTATGGCCTAAAACAAGCTCCAAGGTAGTGGTATTTTAAGTTTGACAGGTTTACGACAGAACAAGGTTATAGTAGATGTCATTTTGATCACTGTGTTTATTTTAAGATGCTAGAAAATGGAAGCTATATTATCTTGTTATTGTATGTAGATGAGATGCTTGTTGCAAGGTCTAATATGTATTATTCAGGATATAAATGTGCTCAACAATAAATTAGCTAAATCATTTGCGATGAAGGATTTGGGTGCTCCCAAGAAAATCCTTGGTATGAGAATAGCAAGAGACAAGAAAAATCGCAAAGTGACATTGTCTCTCAGTACAGAGAGAAGGTGTTGGAGAGGTTTAGAATGTAGAATGCAAAACCAATTAGTACAATTTGGCCATCCATTTCAAATTAACTAAGGAAATGTGTCCCAAGACATAGGAGGAGATAAAATACATGTCCAAGGTCCCTTATTAATTAGTAGTTGACAACTTGATATATGTGATGGTTTGCACAAGATCACATATTGCACATGTAGTTAGAGTTGTGAGTAGGTATATGAACAATCAAGGTAAAGAACATTGAGAGACACTAAAGTGGATTCTCAGGTAT
Organism: Picea engelmannii; assembly: GCA_009831015.1. NCBI lineage: Eukaryota > Viridiplantae > Streptophyta > Pinopsida > Pinales > Pinaceae > Picea > Picea engelmannii. The sequence continues at coordinate 321,215 of ML780927.1, forward strand.
TTGAGAGGTACTTCTATTCATGCATTATGTTTTGGAGGTTCAAAATATTAGGAGGAACACCATAGGGTATGTTTTTACTGTAGGTGGAACAACATTAAGTTGGATTTGAAAACTACAAAAGGTTGTTGCACTTTCAACAATAGAAGTAGAGTATGTTGTTGCTACACAAACTAGTAAAGAAATGATTTGGTTATAGAGGTTTATGGAGGAATTGAGAAAGAAGCAGGAGAATAGAAGGTTGTACTATGATCGTGAGAGTGTCATTCACAAATAACTCATCCTCACATTCAAAGATTAAGAATATACATCTTGGCTACCATTTCATAAGATCCATTTTGGAATATGGACATTTGAAGTTGGAAAATATACATACTAGCCATAATCCTACTTACATGTTAACAAAGGGAGTAACAAGAAAGAAATTTAATTCCTGCTCAGTTTCAATTGGCCTTGAAGCATGAAGGTGACGATGAGAAATTTTCCAGGTCCAAGGTGGATCATAGTCCAATAGGTACAACAACAGTGGAGTTGTTGTGATTAGTCTCTAAGTGGGAGATTGTTGGTTATAAAGCCTGATTAATGTCTTTATTTTCAGCAGTGTTTATACCCCATGAAGATTGTACACCCCCATGTGTGGGGGTTTCTCCCCTACGGGGTCCGGGGGATCATCCCCTCGAGTGGGGGGTCCTCGGGCAAAGTCCCCGAAGGAAAAATTGCCTTGTAAAATATTGTAATTTCGTAGTCAATCTGAACAGTTCATTATAAGGTTTGATGGTATAATTTATTTTAGGGATTTTTTCCTAGAAGAAAACCCTCTTTCAATGTCACATACCTATTTCAGACAATGTTGAGAAGTAATCTACCCGGTCTTGGCTCACAAAGTTGTTCCTTCACTCTAGGGTGAACACTAATAATTGCATGCTTAAATATTTGTATAAATTCCTCCTTCAAAAGTTGTTCCTTCACTCTAGGGTGAACACTAATACTTCATGCTTAAATATTTGTATAAATTCTTCCTTCATCTTTATTTATTAAAAACAATACTTGAATCATTGACATGTATAGAAACCTAGTATCTCTATCACTACAAGCTTTTGGGAAATTGGTCATCTAGACTCTAGAGTGGGAAGTCGAAGGAATGGAGTAAGATGTCAAGAACATTTTGAACCACGTGGATCTCCAATTTCATTCCCGCACATCTCACTATCTATGTCAAATGGGATTTCCTCGATGGTGATTCTTCATGCTTTGACTTTATGGAAAACAAACTTGTCAGGGTCAAACAGTCAAAATATGCGAAACAAAAAACATGGTGAGGCTATGCTCACTTCTATATTATTCAATGAATACATATTACATCCTTATATAGGAAAAGACTCTACCGAGTCAGTTACATGCAAACCAAAGACAACTAGACTCTCAACTATGAACTGACTCTTAACACACCTACAACAGACTCTTAACACACGTACAACTGACTCTCACAACTAAAGCTTATAACTGGTGCTTACAACTAGCGCTTACTCCATTATTTTCAAGTCTCCCCCTTAATGGAGAATGGATTGATTTCTACACCTAACATCTCCCTAAATAGCTCAAACTTAATCTTTCCAAGAGGCTTAGTGAAAATATCAACAACATTTTCACTAGTATTACAATACACAAGAGTTATTTCATTTGACTGCAAATTTTCTCTAACAAAATGATACTAAGCTTCAACATGCTTTTTCCTTGCATGAAAAATCAGATTCTTCGCAATATTGATTGAACTTTGATTATCACATCTGATCATCGTAGGTTCCTTTCATTCTTCTCCAACATCTTGAAGAAGTCTTCTTAACCAAACAACTTCACAAGTTGCTGCACACAAGGCTTTATATTCTGCTTCAGTAAAAGACAAAGATACAGTAGGTTGCTTTTTACTGCTCCATGAAACAACCCGAGATCCAATGCTGAATGCATATCCAGTGGTTGATCTTCGATCATCCAAGTTGCCAGCCCAATCAGAATCTGAATAACTTGTCAACTCAACATCAGATGCATTAGCATATTTAATACCATAATCAAGTGTACCTTTTAGATACCTGAGTACTGCCTTTGCTGCATTCCAATGGATTTTATGAGGTTTCACCATGAACTGACTTAACACACTCACAAAATATGAAATATCAAGTCTGGTTGTGGTGAGATAATTCATAGTACCCACCATCTATCTATACATAATGCCATTCACCTCCTTCGAACCATCATCACAAGAAACTTTCACATTCTGTTTCATGGGAACAATAGAAGACTCACACTGATCCATTTTAAATCTCTTAAGTATTTCTCTAATATACTTACTCTGACAAACAAAAGTTTGGCCTGCATTTCTCCAAACTTCAAGACCTAGTCAGTAATGTAACTCACCAAGATCTTTCATTTCAAATACCTTTGATAATTGCTCCTTGATTTCATCAATTAACTTCTCTGCATTTCGTGTATTTATTAAATCATCAACATATAATGAAATCAATACTATATACCCCTGTTCATCAAATTTGGTATACAGATTTGGATCACTTTTGCTCCTCATAAAACTCTGTTGAAGAAAGAAAGAGTCTATATTTTCATACCATGACCTAGGTGCCTGTTTTAGTCCATACAATGCTTTCCTTAACTTACACACTAAGTGTTTTTGCCCATTTTCAACAAACCCTTCACGTTGAGTAAGGTAAACCTCTTCCTTTAACTCACCATTAAAAAATGTAGATTTAACATCTAACTGATGCAACTTTCAATGGTACTTTGTAGCTAAAGCAATTAACATTATGATAGTATTCAATTTAACTGTTGGTGCAAATGTTTCAGCATAATCAATACCTTCTGTTTGTGAATACCCTTTTGCCACTAGTCTAGTCTTATACTTATCTATACTACCATCTGATTTAATCTTGTGTTTGTATATCCATTTGCATCCAATGGGCTTTTTATGTTTAGGCAACTCAGTCTATTCCCAAGTATTGTTTTTCATTATAGATTCATATTCTTCCTCCATTGCATTTCGTCATTCATCATGTTCATTAGCTTCATCAAAACTCATGGGTTCTATGACATTTGAAATGATACTCATTAGGGCATAGTCTTTATACCTCTCAAGAAGCCAAATCTGTCTTTAAGATCTTCTCAACTGATTATCTTCCTCCTCACTTTGTGAATATCTATCTTCACCTCTAGGTGTATTGTGACTGCTTGAATTGTCCATATCACTAAGTCCTTCGTGTTGCTGATATTGTTGTCGTTGCGGGGATGGATGCTACTGTGTGGGTTGTTGTTACTGTTGTTGTTGTTCTTCTTTAACTCCTTCATCAAGAAGTCTCTGTCATTCCTCATGACTGTTGTCGTTATGATTTCCTGCTTCTTGCTCATGGAAAAGTACATCTCTACTTGCAAATACTTTGTGAGTAGCACGATCAAATAGTTTGTATGTTTTAAATTCAGAACAGTGCCCAATGAAAATTCATTTAATGGCTTTAGCATCCAATTTCCTCCTATTCTCCTTTGGAATATGAGCAAAATCCTTACACCCAAATACTTTCAAATTATGAACTGCAGGTTTGGAACCATACAAGGCCTCGAAAGGAGTAACATTATCAAGACACCTTGTTGGACTTCTATTCTTTAAATAAACTGCAGTATTTATGGCTTCAACCCAAAATGCATTTCAGAGATTCTTACATTTCATCATACTGCGTGCACACTCTACCAGAGTTCTGTTTTCCCTTTCAACGACTCTGTTTTACTGTGGAGTGTGAGGTATTGTAAACTGCTATACTATTCCATTATCTTTGCAATATTTGTTGAAGTCCCTTGATTTATACTCTCCCACTTGACCTGAACGGAGGATTTTGATGGATTTTCTTGTCTGCTTTTCCACCATGGTTCTGAATTCCTTAAAGTACTCGAAAACATCACTTTTTCATCTAAGGAAGTAAACCCATGTGTATCTCATGCAATCATCAATAAATAACAGAAAGTAAAATGCACCTCCTAAAGACCTCGTCTGCATAGGCCCACAAACATCAGTATGCACAAGATCTAACACATCTCTCTTTTTCTTATCAGGATTAGAGGGGAATTCATCTCTGTGCATCTTTCCTAATGGACATCCATCACAAGCAACCTTCTCATTCTTTAACATGGGAAGTCATTCAACCATATTATTTTTCCGTAATAACAATAAATCAGGATGATTGATGTGTCCATACCTTTGATGCCAAAGAATCTTTGTTGGCATAGTGGCAGAAGTCAGTGCATGATGTGCTTTGTTGGTAACATCAAGTTTGTATAAACCTCCTGCTCTAACTCCCGTTGAAATAGTTTGGAAGTGGTCCAACAGATCCTTCACTATGCAATAATTCTTGAAGAATTCAACCTTCAAGTTCTGATCTGTAATGGGGGACACATAGATCAATTTTTTCTTTATTCCTTGCACATACACCACATTCCGAATGTGACGAACAGTACCATTTGACAATGTCATAGGAATGTCTCCATATCCCTTGATCTGATGAGCACGGTCATCTCCAAGATATATGCTCGCACCATTATGTGTTTCTTTAAAATTAGAATACCAATTTTTATTACAAATCATATGTACTAATGCTCCGGAATCCACAAACCAGGCATCAGAATCATCTGTTTTAAAAGATAAAGCAACATTAGACACAAACAACCTAAGATCCCGTGAGTCAAAATTCAGGGGTTCATCAATATCATCACTAGCAATAAATAATCTAAGATCTTGACTTGAAGATTTTTCTGCATAATGATCTGAATGTGTTCTAGGTTTATTCCTAGCCTCATCACCTTTCTTCTTATGACAGTCTTTAACAATATGTCCAGGTCGACCACAATAAAAACAACTCTTTGACTCATTCCTGTCAGATTGCATACCTTGATTTGGAGGTTTTCTTCTCAGCAATGAACTGCCTCTCTGCCATGAGCCACCTCTTTTCCATGAACTACCTCCTCTGCCTCTTACTCCTGATCTCCCTCTCGTAGATCTATTATTTGACCACAGTGCCAAATCTTTACTCGAAGGCTTCAGATTCCTGTGCCTCTCTTCCTCTTGCAGCAAAATGCCTGTCAGTTCTTCAAATGTAGGAGGTTTCTCCCTTGTTGTGAGACCTGTTATGAAAATATGATAATATTCTAGCATACCATTTAAGGTAATAGTGACGAGATCAATGTTGGAAATAGTTTCCCCTATATTTACTAGCTTGTCTTTCACCTCTTTAATACGACCCAAAAATGAATTAACAGATTCATTTCCATCCATCTTAATGCCTAGCAATTTAGTTTTCAGGAATAAAATGCGATTTGTATTGCTAGTTTCATATAATGATTTAAGAATTGTCCATGTTGCAGCAGAAGTTGTAGCTTCTCTAATATGTGGAATTATGTTATCTTTAACTGACATGCACAACAATACCTTTTCCTTGTTTTCACACTTCTCCCAGTCTTGGATCTGTGCTGCTATCGCACCGACAGCCGCATCAGGTTTCAGTTCAATTCCCTTCGCAATGTTTCAGACACCATAGCCCTCCATGAGCGTCTGCATCTTGAATTTCCAGTTAATGAAGTTCGATCCATTTAACTTGTTGGCTTCGTTGAGGTAGGTCTCTACCAGCGGATTCACCATCTTTGCTAATGGATCTTTGTATCACCAAGAATATCAAACTTTGGTCAAGTGTTGAGCAGTCCATCGCTCTACTTTCAGATCCACTGATCTGTCTCTACCTTGTTCTCAGCTTAAATCATGCATGCATCTTAATATCCAAAATATCCACTTTTAAAAAAAAAGCTTATAAGTGCCTCTTCACCTCTTTATAGAAGATATCCACTATGAATAATAATTCACTTTTAATAAACTTAAAAAAAGAAAAAAACACTTTGAATAAAAAATTCACTTTTAATAAAAAAGTTAAGTGAGCACCTTCACAATTTTCTTAATAAATCATGGCACCTTAAGTGACCACCTTCATTCAATTAGTCCAAACCTCACTAAGAATAAAGGTTTAAAAAACTCCGCGCATGCAAACTAATATGTGAATTTTACTCACACTTCAAACCTCCACTCATGCATGCAAACTTGCTCATGCACTAAATCCGAAACTAGACTCACGCAGCAAAGTTTCTCACTTACACTCGAGTGGTGATTCACAGATCCTCTTTCCACAAGTCCACGTGACCTCCTCTGATCCTTGTGGCCCTCACGATTTTCTTTAAAATCTCATGCTATACCTCATGCAAATCGAAACTTATTAATGGTTTGTTCTAGAAATCACGCTATAAACTTATTCACACAGTAAATCTTGCACCAAATCGACGCTTTAACCTTATTCACGCAATAAAAATACTCATGCTACAAAAATAAACAATAACCTTATTCCACACCTCACGCTTGTATTACCCTGCGAAAATCTCATGCTTTTCCACACCTCACACTGTTGTAGACTGCAGAATGTTCACAGCTCATGAGTCACTTGCCTGCGAAAATCTTGAAGGATGTTCGCACTGAAATGCATAGTAGCGTGCGAAAATGTTTGGTTCTAAGTATGTGCGAAAGTGTGAGTAATATGCCGCCGCACCCTACCAGAGGAGGGACCTGCGAACCTCTAGAATTTACGCACCTCACTTTCGTGGCTCTGATACCAAGTCAAAATATGCGAAACAAACAACACGGTGAGGCTATGCTCACTTCTATATTATTCAATGAAGATGGATTACATCCTTATACAGGAAAAGACTCTACCGAGTCTGTTACATGCAAACCAAAGACAACTAGACTCTCAACTATGAATTGACTCTTAACACGCCTACAACTCAGTCTCACAACTGAAGCTTATAACTCGTGCTTACAACTGGCGCTTACTCCATTATTTCCAAGTAACTCGTAGAGGCCTTTATCACACCTTCAAGGGAACTGTTGCATCCCCAATGCATTCACCATGAGACAAGTGTTTTTGGGTATGTGATTGGCTTCTAACTTACACATCTTTGTGAGGGAGGTGGAGGGGACTGGTGGATTGGGGAGTTCAATGGATTGGGAATTCAATCGATTCCACATCAAAAGAGGCAGGGAGAGGTGGAGAGGACAGATTGACAAGAGAAAGCAACAACATTCATTAACAGGTTTTACCATATTGATAGGTTTAGACATTTTTGTTTCCATCTAAGGCACGTAATTGAGGAGTTCAATCCAATGGACAACAAAGGAGAAATGAAGGAGGGGACACGTGAAGAAAAAAACAATATTGATTAACAAGTTGATAGGTTTCGATCATAAACATAGTAGCAAGGTAGGGAATTCATTAATACATATATACATGCCTTCTGCATAAACATACTAACAAAGTAGGGAATTCATTAATACATATATACTTGCCATCTACATAAACATAGTAACAAAGTAGGGAATTCATTAATACATAAAGGGATAAACTTAATAACCACGCGGCAAATTCATTAATACATACTCATAATTACTACAATATGCTTAATATGGAAGCTTCCTTCTAATTTTTGCTGCACATCCATCTTGCAAAGGCTGACGTCAGCAGGATAACAAAATCATTAATTACAGAATAGTGGACGTCTCATTTATGTATCTTATTCCAGCCTAAACTAACCCTATGTACTTCACCATACAAACACACAGTCAGTCGAGCAAATCATGACATAATAGAAGAAATTTTGCAAAGGAAAACAAAAGCCATTAGTATAAGTTGGTCTACTTGTAATTACCTGCTATAACTTGGGGTTGTTTTGGACGACGGCCTTGATGGGGTTGATCGAGCCAATTCTGTTGCTGGTATTGATTTTGGGGCCGGAGATGTTTGAGCTGCTGTTGACGTTGGCGCCGCCCATAGTTTGACCTTCTCTGCTCATGATGTTGGCCGTTACTGCTTAGAAATCTGCTAAACAAAAAAACGTCACTTAACCTCAACCTGTTAAACTGCTTCAAGGCATATCAATACATAACGTGGCCATATAATATGATCAATTCATTGATAACTCATGGATTACAGAGCCTTAATGTCTCTAACACCAAATATACGTACAACTTACAATACAAGATCTGTATGCTTCTTCGGACTGCTAAGATTGTACAGGTTATGACATCACACAAAGGAAAACCTTAACATTAATATACCTTAGGACAGGAATAATCGATGAGTCAGGTGAGAAATACAATGGCAAAGCTTTCGTTATATAGGAATGGGCGGACTCCAAACTCGGATTTGAAAACCATCTAGTCTCCCAGCCAAGGTTAAATTTGAAGTTTTCAATGTATGTGGGGACCATTCCATCCTTTTTCATAGGTACATCTTAAATGTTTAGATCCTACTGTATCATGACACCTTTGTGCATATACTGTGCGCAAGAAAGAGAAGGAATTTTACGAAGGAGAAGGAATTTGTGCATATACTGTGCGCAAGAAAGAGAAGGAATTTGTGCATGTATTGTGCATAACAATACATGATATGATCAAATCATTGATAACTCATGCATTAGAGAGCCTTAATAGCTGTAACACAAAATATACCTACCACTTAGAATACCATATCAGTATGCTCCTCCGGACTGCTAAGTTTGCAGAGCTTATGACATTACAGAAAGTAAAAACTTACATTGACAGATTGACGTAGTTGTTGAATTGTTGGCCTCGGTTGCCTTGGTTGTTGACTTGATTGCCGCAGTTTATGTCTTTGTTTGACGCAGTTGGAACCGGTGTTCAGAGGGTGGATCGAATCGAACTTGTTGCTTGGTATTGACGTTGGGGACTTGTCCGCTCATTTTGTTAGCCGTTAGAGGACTTGCAGCTGTTGCGAAACCTGCAAAACAAAAAAATCGCCACTTCAACAGCGGCAAGGCATATCAATAACTAAGGTGGACATATATAATCTGACCTAATCATTGATAACAGCATGAAGGCATATCAATACACAACGTGGGCATATAATATGATTAAATAATTGATAATTCATGGATTAGAGAGATGTAACACCAAATATACCTACAACTTACAATACCATATACTCCTTCCAACTGCTATATTTGCACAGCTTATGACATTACAGAAAGTAAAAACATTGACATTAGTGTACCGGTGCCCAAAGTCGGTAAACAAGAGGTGAGAAATGCAATGGTTTAGTCCACCGGTTCCGGTTAGGTAGGAACCGGTGGACTTTAAACTCTGAAAACCCTCTAAACTCCCAACCATTCAATCGTGTTACATTCCTTCGCATCTGGAAAATTGCCTCCTTTTTCATTTCTACTTCATCATTGTTTAGTATTTTTAGTTTAATTATTATTTACTATATTTTTCCCATGGGCTGCTCAGTTGACCCTACAGTGCCATTCCAATATCAGATCTATCAAGGTGGAAAAGCTCAGATCTATCTATATGGTACACCTTATAGATCTGAGCTTTTCCAGCTTCTCCGTGGAAATCGCACTTTATAGATCTGAGCTTTTCCAGCGTTTCTCTAAATGTAGATTCGATTCCGTCAAGATTCATATGAAATATGAGCCACCAAGAGAGCATTTGCGCTATTCTATCCTACTCATTTGACAGCCCAGCAAAGGACAAGATGAACATACTCAGATTTAATAAGGAGATAAGAGAGAAAACAATACTTACCATACTCAGATTTAATAAGGGGATAAGTGAAAAAACAATACTTACCAGAATAATGAGATAGTGTGACCTCCAAAGGTGTACTTGTTTCTCTAGAAACTCTCCCTTCGTGATCTGCTCCCAGCGGACGGAAGTCGCACTTGCTTGGGAAGAAATAGTAATATATCGCGCTACATTTCCTGCTAATAGAAATTGTCGTCCTCGTCCTTCAAATTGCTAGCTGTACTATGGAACGAGTATGCCGGATTTGAACCTATCACGGCAAGCATCCAGCGCGACTTCCACCACAAGGGTCTGGCTCACCACAGAGGGGTCTTCTACACAAGTCAATGGCTTCACCTTTGTGGGTGAGAAACGTCTTGGGCTTTCTTGCTGCGGGTCTTCTTGTACTTCTTCGCGGCCAGGGTTAGGATGACTGCGAGCAAGAAGAGTTTGAAGACTGTAAAAACCACGCAGGGATTCAGAACCCAGATTTGGGGAAGTAGCCGACAGTTGAATTGGAAATGAAGCAAACTAATTGTCAACCATGCAGGGATTCAGAACCCAGATTTGGGGAAGTAGCCGACAGTTGAATTGGAAATGAAGCAAACTAATTGTCACTGCTCTGTAGTTTGTTTTTTACCGGTCACTGCTCTGTTGTTTGTCGCCTTGAGMACTAGTTTYCTTAGTTTTTGTCGCCTTGTGCTCTGTAGTTTTGCTTCSCTTCCCTGTTCCCGAGCTACAACGGCCTYTTGTCATTTACTGGTGCTGGAGTGGATGGGAGACAGGGATTCTTGTGATCAGAACCGGTTTATTATTTCTACTCGGAGAGAGTGCTTGTAAACTTCAAGTGTGTCAGATTGACGGGCAGCAGGTGGGCCATCATGAACAGTCTCACCAACAACACACTGGAAGGAAATGTCGCTTCAATGATGAATCCGGAAGATGAGAAAACTTGGAAACAAGTGGGCCTCTTTGACAAGGTGGACAGGTTGAAAAAGATTCCTAGGGGCACTACATCTTCTATTAACTTGTCTTTCCCCTCATCTAGTTCCTTGGCTTGCCCTCTTCTTTCCGCTTTACTCAGTCCTCCTTCACTTGAACCTGTTAACGTGCCCTCAGGAGACCCTTGCACTGACTATCTCTCGACCCTGAACAACAAAGATCACTATGATCCTTCTCCCACTTGAAGGGGACACAGGAACCTGGTGTACAAGTGCAGTTCGACCCTTGCTTTAGGAAGACTTGGAAAGAAAATAGGAAGGCAAAACGTTTGGTGATAGGTAGCGATGTGGGTTTAGAACAGACCTGCAGAATGGCACTCTGTGGCCTTGTTGGTCGGATCTCTTACAAATCATTGAGTAAAATTTCTCTGGAAGACTAGATTAAAGCCCAGTGGTTACCCCTCCTAGGCTACCTTCCTGAGATTATCTTTTTCACAAAAGGCTGGATTGGTTTTATTTGTTCTTCTCCTGAGGATGCAACTCTCCTTTTGAGCTCTCTGTGGGTATTTGGGGGGAGCAGTCTGATGCTCAAACGCTAGAGAATTGCTTTCAACCCGGATATTGACCACTTTTAGTATAGGCACCTTTGGGTACTCTTACCAGCTCTCCCATTGTATCTTTGGAATGAAGGAGCCTTAAGGGCTATTGGCAACTCTTTGGGGAAATTTATATCACTGAATTCAAAGTTTCTTTCTGACCCTAGGAGGAAAATAGGCAAAGTACTTGTGGAGATGGACATTTATAGTGGGCTGCCGAAAACTTTGGAGATAGAGTGGAGAGGCAGGAGGATAGCACAAAAGCTAGATTATCTCAGAGTGCCTTTTCGCTGCAACAACTGTCGCCAGACGGGTCACCTCCGACGGGACTGTCCAGGGTTTCTGATCGAAAACTCTTCTGAAGACTCTAACCTACAGAGAAACCCTCCGGATTATACAGATGCTAATCCTTCTTTGAGTTTTCTTAACGACTCGACTAGTTAGGTAGCCTCTTCTACCTTTGAGACGAGATCTAGTTTAACTGGTAAGATACAACTTCTTTGCCCTTCCCTGTTTAAGTCCTTGTCTACTGAGGAGAAGGAGGCTCTGAAAAAGTCAGATAGGTTTCTAGCATCTTCTCCTTTAAACAAAACTACTTTATCCGGGTCGGCTGACCCCTCACCTAACCCTACTAGAGTGGATTATTTCCTTGCTTCCCCTCCTCTGTCCACTCCATTTTCAACTGACCTTTCTTCACAGCCTACTACCTCTCTAGCTTCTGAACCCCAGCAGCGTTCAACCTTATCCCTCCCTTCCCCTACCCTAGAACTCTCCACAGATTTGAGCCCTGGGCCTGAAGTCATTTTGATGAACGAGTCGCTCCCAAACACTCCTATTTTGGTTGGTTTTAGGGAGCCAGAGGAGGTTGACCTTGCCCTCACAACAACCCTTGATTCCTTAGTACCAAACATTAGTGAGGCTAGTACTCTGATTCCTTTGCCAATCTTCCTGGGCAAAGAAACTGTTGAATATAGTGGAGATGTTGGCTCTTCCTCAGCTATAGGTAAGGGGCAGAAATCCTTTGCTTGGTCATGTAGCATTGCTTCAGAACTATCTCCTATCAAGACTAGAAGCGTTAGAAAGAAGAAGGTGGCTTCTAGTAGTCATACTGATGTTATTCCTCAATCTTCCCCGGATACAGGGGCCCTTAAAGAAATGAAGGCGCTGGCAAGGGACAAATGATTATTTTGCTCTCTTTGAACATTCGGGGGATAGGAGGCACCCTCAAGGTTGTCTCAGTTCGTAGATTACTCAATCGCACCAAGCCGGATATACTCATTTTACAGGAGACCCTCACAGACGAACAAAGAGCTCGTAATTTTTTGCTCCACCCCCGTCCCTCCTGGGCTGTGACAATGGTAAGCTCATTGGGAGCATCGGGTAACCTTCTTGTTGCGTGGGACCCTATTGCTTTTGATCTTGTCCCTTTCTTGTCGGCAGGAGGTATTCTTCTAACATGCTGCTGTATTTCTACAAGAAAAGAGTTGGTGTTTCTTAATATCTATGGGCCTTGTGTAGACCAAAAAAAATTCTGGAGTATGTTAGCTACTAGTGGCATTCTGAAAACTCCAAATCTCATCACTGCGGGTGATCTTAATTTCATTTTATCTTCGGATGAACACTCGGGAGGCCCATTTGTTGCTGGTACAAATGAGGATTTCTATAGGAATTTATCCTCTTCACAGAAGTTGGTCGACATCAAACCTTTGAAGTTGGTTCCTACCTGGCGAAACGACAGATCTGGAAATAATTCAATAGCAAGGAGGCTAGATAGAGGTTTAATAGTGGAAGGTTTATTAGCTTCTTTCGGTCTTTCGAGATCATGGGTAGAATACCCATTTATCTCTAACCATGCTCTGATTCTTATCTAACTGGAGAATGCGCCTTTATATAAAGCGTATCCTTTCAAATTCAATTCGATTTGGCTACAGGAGGATAAATTTGTCAAGCTGGTACATTTCTTATGGAAGGATCCTCATTATTTGAAAGAAGGTAACATTCAATTATGTTTAATCTGGAAACTTAAAGAGCTCAAACGACAAACAAAAATCTGGCAAGCAGAAGTCAGGAAGCAGAAATGCCTTTTTTTGGAGAACATGGAATTTGATATCAAGCAACTCATCTTAAAATCACTGGAGAATCCATTATCTTTGGAGGAGGAAGGGCATCTCCATCATTTGGAGTCAAACAGGAACAAACAATTGGGAAATGAGGAAGGAACTTGGCGCATTCATAGCAGGGATATGTAGATTCAAAGTGGAGATTCCAACACAAATTTTTTCCATAATTTGGCCAGCTACAACAGAAATTGGAAACATTTATGGGAATTACAAAAGGAAAATGGGCATAGTATAATTGAACATGAAAAGATTAAAGAGGAGGCAATCAACTACTTTAAACATTTTTACAGAGCCAAAGATGCCACAAACTTTACATAATTGACTAGGATAACCAATATCTTTCCTAGGATGGTGGAAGAGGACGAAGCTCTGGCTCTCTTTAAGTTGGTCACTCTGGCGGAATTAAAATCTATTTTAGAAAATTTTAAAAAAGAAAGAAGCCCAGGTCCAGATGGGTGGACCACTGAGTTTTTCACTTTTTTCTTTGATCTTGTGGGAATTGATCTATTGGAAATGGTGGAAGATACGAGGACAAAAGGTAAACTTTGTGGAGGGATTAACTCCACTGTTTTGGCACTGATTCCGAAAAAACCCAAACCTCAAACCTTAGATGACTACCGCCCAATCTCTTTATGCAATCTTATCTATAAGGTGATCTCCAAAGTCCTGGCAAATCGAATCAAGCCGATCTTGTCCAAGTTTCTTTCCCCGGAATAGCTAGGCTTTCTAGAGGGTAGAATAATCCAGGACGCAGTTGGTACGACACATGAGAGTCTACATAGCATTAAAAAAAAATATTAAATCTATGGTACTAAAGTTAGATCTCAAGAAAGCCTTCGATAGCATAGATTGGGATTTTTTAAGATTAATTTTACTCACAACAGGTTTTGGGGTAAAACTAATAGGGTGGATTATGAGTTGTGTTTCCAGTGCCAGTTTTTCAGTCTTAATTAATGGGGAGGCGTCAGATCACTTCAAAAGCGGGAGGGGACTTCGTCAGGGATGCCCTTTATCCCCCTACCTGTTTATCTTGGTTATGGAAGCCCTAAGCTTGATGCTTTCCAGAGGTAGTGCTGATCATAATTTTTTAGGCATTCAGGTTACAAAATTTTTGAAGATCACCCACCTTATGTTTGTCGATGATGTTCTTGTTTTGTCAAAGGAAGAACTAAAGGATTGGAAAATTATCTTTGATATTCGGCAACCTTTTTGTCGTGCTTCAGGTCTAAGCATAAACTTTACAAAGACTACAGTACATTATTGGGGGCTGGAGGAGTCGAAGTCGGAGCTATCACAATTTAAAGCCTTCTTACCATTTACCTTTGCAGATTTAAGTTTAGGTTTCAAGTACCTGGGTTACCATTTAAGGCTAGGAGCTTCTAAAATTGAAGACTGGGGTTAGCTGGTGGAAAAGATTGAAAATAAAATTGGGCTTTGGTGTAATAAATGGTTATCACTGGGCGACAGATTAATCCTGGTTAAAGTATTTTTGGAGAGTCAGTCTATTTTTTGGATGTCTATGGAAGTCATTCCAAGAGCTACTCTAACCAAAATCCGTCAATTGATGTTTACCTTTCTGTGGAGTGGAAAAAGGACAAAAGGCTTGTCTCCCTCTTTGCAGATGGGATCTCTTGACTAGGCCCAAACACAGTGGTGGTTGGGGGCTCATAAATTTGTTTTATTTCAATTCCTCTCTAATCACTAGCACCCTTTGGAGAACACTAAATGTCAATAGCATTTGGAACAGAGTACTGCGGGGCAAGTATCTGGGGAATTCCTCCTCCATTGACTGGATCTGTTGGCCTACACATTCACAGAAAAATTCATCTAATTTCTGGAACGGTATGACAAAGAATTTAGGTGTCATTATGCATTGGTTATGGTGGGTTCTAGGTTCGGGTACTTTGATCCGCATAGGCAGGGATAAAATCTATGGATTGAACAATTTCTCTCTGTTATCCGATGCTTTAGTTTTGAAACTGCAACAAACTCATTCCTCTTTTTTAGCCCAGGTGAGATTAACTGATAGGCGGTCACGTTTTCATGAACAATGGCATTCCAACGAGTCTTTAAATCTCTTCGACCAGTAGGCAGTCGAATGGAGGTTCTATACAGTGGCCTTGAAAGAGGCCGAAATTTTACTTAGGAATGTCGAGGACACCATTTTATGGGCTGGAGGGGACAGGTTGAGCATCATCTCGGCTGCAAATCTCTACAAGGCACTCATTTCGCCCCTGAATTTCTCTTCTGACAAAACGTGGATTACAAATATTTGGAGGTGGCCAATCCAACTTAAAATAATTTTATTTTCTTGGTCGGTCGTTTTTGACAAAATCCTCACCTGGGAGGTGTTGCAAAGATGTGGATGGGCTGGTCCAGGAATTTGTAAACTTTGCAAATCCAACTCTGAGTCGACAGTCCATTTATCTATTCATTGTTCTTTCACTCAAGCGATCTGGAAAAAGTTATACAATTTTTATCATTTAAATTTCCCATGGGAGGGTGACTCAGTATCCGATTGCTTTTATAAGTGGACAACAGAAATTTCTACTCCGACCAGTATGGAAGCTATTGCTTGCTGGCAGATTTGCATTGAGAGGAACAAATCACTTTTTGAAGACCTCATCCCCTCAATTGACTCAGTTGTTAATAGGATCACAACCTCTTTTAATTGGCAGCCATCTATTAAGAAACTGAACATAAACAAAGTGTGTGTTGACTCTACCTGAAGGGGTGACGTTGGCTTGTTTCAATGGTGTCGCCCTCTCTAATGGAAGTTGTTGTGCGGCTGGTGGCATTTTCAGAACTCATGATAAGAGGATAACAAAATGGTACCTAAACTGTGGAGTGGGGACCAACATAAAGGCTAAGCTAATGGGGCTGTGGGCAACACTCTCATTGGCTACACTTTGGGCGATAGATAAAATACTTATTTTGGGGGATTCGAAGGTGATAATCGACTAGATAAATCAAAAAAGTCATCTCAATGCAGTTAACATAGAAGGCTGGAAGTTTAAAACATTGGAACTGGCAAAAAATATGAAAAATTCCAGCTTTAAGCATGTTCACAGGGAGCACAATAAAGAAGCAGATTTACTTTCTAAAAGGGCACTTAAGGAACTAAAAGGGAGGTTGTCCGTATTTCACTAGGAAAATGGGGAAGAGAGCCCACATTCTCTCCTAAATATCTTTTAAGTATGAGCTCTTTGAATAGTGAGTGATCGAGTTACTTCAAGGAGAAGTGGGGTGAAACTTGAGTTGTTTTATTCTAGTTTCTCTACGCGTTACCTCATTTTAGTATGAAGGAGTAAGCCTTGGCATTTACAGTTTTATTTCTTATCTGTATTTGATGTAGTAAATCCTCATTGGCGGGTCCCTCTCATCTATATCGTTAGGAAAGATACTGCTTTGTAAAAGAAATTATACTTAATATAATTTTGAGTCATTTTCTACTGGAAAAAAATGTTGAAGGAACTTGACTTTGTAAGTTTAGAGTACAAGTTAGGTCACATTGTGTAATTGATTTATTACATTTCTTATTGAAAAAAAACATTTTAGTATCATTTCATTTTCATTGGATTAGGGTGGATAACATCCCCTTGCTCTTTGTTATTGATGCCTTTGGTGTTAGAATGTTATATGATGTTTTAGAGTGATCTAGAATGTAGGTTTTGGAGTGTCAAAAAAGCTTACTTTCTCATAAGCTTTATGGTGAGCACATGTCTCCATATTAGAGCTAGAGGTTACTCTCTCTCATCAAGGGATAGTTAGGAGAGATCATGTCTCATGGCCTCCAA
Source organism: Picea engelmannii (assembly GCA_009831015.1). NCBI lineage: Eukaryota > Viridiplantae > Streptophyta > Pinopsida > Pinales > Pinaceae > Picea > Picea engelmannii. The sequence goes on from ML780927.1 coordinate 338,336, forward strand.
TGAAGACAATGATTCAACTATCACATTTAAGTAATATATCTATTGGGGTCATTTTTCACCCTTTAAATGTGGTTATTGCTAGTTGACTATCAACATGTAAGAAGGAATAATAGCCCATTAATGTATTAATACATAATTAATGTATAATTTACAATATTATTGTATAAATACAAGTATTAAGGTAGTAATGAAAATATTAATGTGTTAATTAATTACTACATTAATATAATAATTATTACATTATTACATTAATGTATTAATTAATTCTTACATTAATATAACATATAAAATATAATTGTGGTTGACCATGACCATATATAATTGTGGTTGACCTTGGTTGACAATGACCATGGTTAAAAATGGTTAACCATGTTTCACAATTGTCCATAGATGACTAATGGTTGGTTATGACCATTACTGTGGATGACACTAATACATTAATGTGTAGTGGAATGTATTAAGTAATTAGCACATTAACACATTATTAATTAATACATTAAAAATGAATAATGTACTTATTAATATTATTAATACAAAAAAACATTAATATTATTAATAAAACATATTAATATTAGAGTATTAAAACATTAATAAAGTATTAATACATTAATAGTAAATTAATAAAAGTAATAATAAATTAATAAATACAACAGTAAAGTATTAATGTCTTAATAAATACATTATTAAAGTAACAATGCATTAATAATACATTATCAAATAATTAATACTTTAATTGTGAATGAATATGGCTCACTATGGTAGACCAGGACCACAGTTAACTTTGGTAGACCTTGGTTGACTTTGGGAAGGGAAGGTTGAATATGGTTGACATGGATAATTATGGTTGTCATGACCATGGAAAATTATTATTGACCTTCGTTGACCATAACCATGGTTAAATGTGGTTTACCTTGGATTACCATGATCATGATTAATTATGGTTGACCATGACCATGATTAGCTTCCCTAGATCTTCAGTATGCATGACCTTCACTATGGTTGACCTTCGTTGACCATAACCATGGTTCACAGTGGTTGGCCATGGTTGAAAATGGTTAACCATGTTTCTCAATTAGTGTTCCTAGATGATCATGGCACCATGACCATGACTATTGATGACATTAATAAATTATTGTATATTGTAATTTATTAATTAATTAATGCATTAATGCATTACTAAAGTATCAATACATTAAAGAATTAATAAAATAGTAATACATTTTTTAAGTATCAATACATTAATAATAGATTATTACATTAATGTAATGTATAAATTGACCTATTAATTTACATTAATGTATAATGTAATTTATTAATTAAATGATATATTTTTTTTGTAAATAAAAAGGGGGGATTCCTATTACAGTGCTTTTATAGTACAAAAATGACAAATGTCATCAATATGCAACCTGTTCCACCAAATTAGCGGAAACCGGAACATGTGGCAGACTGTGATACTTTTAGACAAAATAACTATCTGCCATGTGCCCTGCCAAATGGAAACCAGAGCAGGTGGTAGATTCACGTTCTTTCTGAACTGTTCTATGTATCTAAGAAAAACTACCAACTGAAAAAAGAGGGAAAAACTGTAAAACTGCATCATTGTAGTACAGAGAGTTGGGAAGTGAATGTGCGAGGTATCCATAACAAATAAATTAAACATTAGCACCTAGGGGCATGTCGTTCGAAGCTCCAGTGGAAGGGTCATCCCTGGGATGGAGCACGAAAGGCCTTGCACAGGTCGGGAAACGCCGAGTTTTCGGTCCATTCGAGAATGAATCATAAACCATGTCGATCCACTAGTGCATGAGGGTGTCCCAGTGTATTTGGCCTGCCATATTATTCCTCATCTTGAAGATGAGCTCGAGTTGCTCTGGATTGAAGAAAAGTGGTTGAGCATGGCCAAAATCAGGGAGAGCAGTGAGTGGTGGAGGCGCCAAGACTGGGTGGACCTCCACCTTGGTGCCCAAGTCTCCATGACCTCCTCCGTCGTTGTCCTAACTTGGTTATCTTTGTCATGAATTGAGGCGATGGAATCCAAATGGAGGAATTCCCCTAAGAATTCCTCCTCAACAATACATGTGACCCCTTCCATGGCAACCTCGACACTTGTGCTTGCTGGGTTATGGATGGGGGACTGCAAATCATCCGGAACTGTGAAGAGGAGAGATTATGGAGGAACCTGGATGGGTTCCTATGAAATATCCTCATCGACATATTCCATTGGTGGTGTTCTTGGTTTCTCCCAGGGTTGAGTCTGAATTATGGATAGGGCACGTTCCAACCTTTGCACTCACCGTTGTCGGGTAGCTATACTATACCAAGTTGGGCCACACCTCGGATTTCCCCTCTCTCTTGGCATGGATAGGAAAGGAGGACTGATAATTCTCTCGGTAATATTAATAAGAATCCACTGCACGTAGGTATCATTCTTAGAGTGACCAGGGTGGTGGAGTGCAAGAGAGAAATGGAGCCATCCTCGTCTGAGAAGGAGAGATAAGCCCAGGCCCGACATGACCACTGTACTGATCCCTCCACTAAAATTACACTTTGGTTCCACCATAATCCTCACACGAGGGAGCTGTCCTCCCCTTCTCAGAAATCAATAATGGTTGCCCTTCATTCAAGACTAAGGTGAAGGGGCCCGACCTACCATATTAATGGATTGGGTCTGGGGAAAGCTACGTGTTCTCCCGTTGCTACATGGCACCCCATCCAGGATAATTAAATGATATATTAATAATGAAATGTATTGATTTATTAATACATTAGTACATTATTAAAGTATTAATACATTAATAAGACATTAATAAAGTAGTAATACAATGACCTTAATGACCTTACTAATACATTATTTGAACCTTGATGGCCTTAGTAATACATTACTAAAGTATTAATACATAGCCTAAGTAAATAGCCTAGGTTGAACATAGCATATGCATTAATATGGTATTAATACATAGTATTCATATCATCAGAATGTGACGACAAGGTCATATACTATGTTAATCACATTGCAACGACAAGGCTATCTTCATCACATTGCGACAATAACGCTATGTTCGTCACATTGTGATGGTAATATATTTGCGTCAAATTGTGACAATCAGATATTTGTGTCACATTGTAATGACAAGATATTTGCATCACATTGCAACGACGAGGCTATGTTTATCACATTGAAATGACGAGACTATGTTCATCACATTGCAATGAAAAGGCTATGTTGGTGACATTTTGACGACAAGGCTACGTTCGTAACACTGTTATGACAAGGCCATGTTCATCACATTTTGACAAGAAGATTGTGGTTGTCACATTGTGACAACAAGGCTATTTTCGTCACATTGTGACAACAAGGCTATTTTCGTCACATTGTAATGATGGGATATTTGCATCACATTGTGACGAGGAGGCTATGTTCATCATATTTAGACGACGAGGCTATGTTCATAACATTGCGATGACAAGGCTATTTTGGTCACATTGCGATGACAAGGCTATGTTCGTAACATTGTGACGACAAGGCAATTTTCATCACATTGCAACGGGAAGGTTGTGTTTGTCATATTGTGATGACAAGGCTACTTTCTTCACATTGAAACAACATGATATTTGCGTCACATTGAGATTACGAGAGCTTGTTAATCACATTACGGCAAGGATATGTTCATTACATTGTGATGATAAGGCTATGTTCATCACATTAAGACAATGGGGCTTTGTTTGTCACTTTGCAATGATAGGGCTATGTTCACCACATTACGACGTTACTATGTTTGCAATATATGATGCTACTATGTTTGTCACATTGCAACATTACTATGTTTTTGATGTTGCAACATCTAGTTTAGTTCGTCAGATTGCAATGTCGGGTTATGTTCGTTAGATGACAAAGTTTCTTTCTATTCAACACATTACAAAGGAAGTTTTGGCCAAGTTTAAAAAAATATATATAACGATTTGTTTCCTTTTTCACAAAGATAGGAACTTTGAACTAATGTGATGTATTACATAGACAACATCTTAGACTCATACTTGTTTTAACAACATTGATATCAAATAATCTTTAACTTTGTAACTAATGATTTTTACTTGTTCTAAAGACATTGATAGAAAATCATCTTGAACTTTGTAGATGAATAATTGTACTTATTCTAAGGACATTGAATGTAAATACTTGATTTATACTTGTTATAAGGACATTCATATCAAATCTTTTAATAATGTATCCACATTATAAGTGATGATTAAGGTTGGTTGTCATTGATGTCAACCCTTGAAGAAAGACCCATAGCACAAAGGTTTGGGTAATGGACCCAATAGTGTTTGATGTAAATATGAATCATTATTTTTTTGTCATGGTTGATAAGAAGTAAATATGGATGAA
>ML780927.1:343216-356789 GCA_009831015.1 Picea engelmannii
GGAGAAATTAGAAGTGGACCCAACCCTAAAATAAGGAAAGTGGGGCCAAGTGACCTAGAAGATGTTTTTAAGGAAGCTACTTGGAGAGTATAAATAAGAGGCAAGGCTCTATCATTTGAAACACACTTGAGCATATTGAATATATATAGGTTTACGAGGTATACAAATGATATCTAAGCCGAAATTCTGAGGAAAATGAAGAAAAGAAGGCCGAAATGCAAGGAAGGATAATTCTTTTGATGGTGCTTTCTAAGGTATGTTATTTTCAGGTCATGTCACCATTTTCGCTATAACGTTTTTTATATAATGATTCAAATCTTGAAATTGCTATGAAAGTGAGAAAACATATCCAAGTATCTTTGGTTAATAATTTATCTTATGGGTCATTGAATTTTGGGAGTTACACTCTGTGGAAAATAGGGCTTGTGGCCAGTCCTGAAACTAGTAAAAATCAGGTGTTTCAGGTAAAAACGTCATAACTTATTCATAACAAATCCAAATTTAGTGAGACAAATTGTGTTGATTAGGGTACAGTCTGTAGTATTTTTTATATTGTGTTCATATCATTTCATCAAATATTTTGTGTGGTGCATGCTCTACAAGGTCGCTCTCTAGAATAAGTCAAAATTTAGCAAGGTATGTCATTTTTGCTATAATTTCTTTTCTGAGAGGTTCCAAGTAGTACCACTTGGAGGAATTGTATGAAAAAAACTGAAGAAAATTATGTATCAGGTTTAGATCTTTATACATTAAAGGTTTAAAGTTATGATTATTTCAAGTTAGGGTTGTTGACTAATCCAAAACTAGGCATATGAGACTAAAGAAAAGTTTGATGAAAATGCTAGTCTCTTATTTGTAAAGTTAAGAAAGGTTTGCAGGAATGTGATCATATAAACTAGGTCTATTACAGAGCTACAAATCAGATTTGGATGATGAAATTGATGAGGGTTTTTGGTTGAGGTACATGGTTGAGACAAGTAGTTGATGAGTTGGCCCACATACATGAGGTGTATAGTTGATGATGTTGGTACATATTGATGAGTCATACTTGATGATTAGTTGACACATGATTGGTACATACTTGGCACATGGTTGATGCATTTGTTTATGGTACAGGTTGATTATAGGTCGGTGCATGGTTGATGCACTTTTTTGTGGTACAGGTTGATTACGGATTGAGGTACAGGTTGATGCATGGTTCAGATTTATTGGTACAGGTTTACAGTGGTATATCTCACAATGATAGTGTGAAATTGGTTCCATCATTCTACTTTTACTTCAGGGTGGCAGGACGGGGCAAGGACATGTGGTTGTAGCCACCTTCCGGTTGTAGCCGGAGAACATTGGGGGTTGTAGCCTCCTTCTAGTTGTAGTGAGAGATTTGGGGAGTTGGAGCTTCCGTCAGGTTGTAGCCTGAGAAACTAGGGGGTTGGAGCCTCCTTCCAGTTGCAGTTGGAAAACAAAGGAAGTTGGTGCTTCCAATGAATGTAATTCTTCAAGACATATAAGAAAAAACATTCTGTGGCTTTCTCCTGATTTGGGTTTCCACGTAAAACACTGGTGCACTGTGTATGTGTGTGATTTTTTATTTATTACTACTCATTATTGGATAATAATTCTACATTGATATAACATTTGAAGAAAAAGGATTATAATTATGTTATTACTGATTCACCCCCCCTCTCAGTAATCCAACAATTGGTATCAGAGTAGGTTCCTTCAGAAATCAGTTTAACCACTGAAAGATAGATCATGGAGAGTACCAACTTGTATAAAAATGGAATACCACAGTTTAATGGACAAAAGTATGCTTTTTGGATCATAAGGATGAAGGCATATATACAGGCAAAGGGATTTCAAGTTTGGAAATCAATTGTAGATGGATACACAACACCAATAGTTCCACCAACAAGTGACAAAGCAGTGAAACTCGGTAAGAATAATTCCAAAGCCATAAATGCACTTTTGAATAGTCTCAGTGATACGATATTCACCAAAGTTGCACATTGTAAATCTGCTAAAGAGATTTGGGACAAGCTTCGGAATATTTATGAAGGAGATTCAAAAGTAAAAAAAACAAAGTTTCAAACTTACAGAGGTCAGTTCGAACAACTAAAAATGAAGGAAGATGAAGATATCGCAGCCTACTTCTTACGAGTCGATGAAACAGTGAATGCCATCATAGCATTGGGAGAAGAAATCAAAGAATCTGTAATTGTTCAAAAGGTACTAAGATCTCTTCCTATGAGATTCAACCCTAAGATATTAGCACTAGAAGAAAGATCCTATCTAAGCTCAATAAGAATGGACGAACTGCATGGAATCTTCACAGCATATGAGATGAGAAATGAATAGGAAAATTCAGATGTAAAAGAAGGAGCCTTCAAAGCATCCAAAAGATCAAAGAAAAAGAAAAAGGAACAAGAAGAATATAGTAGCAGCAACGACGTCTCGGAAGATGATGAAGAAGTGGTCAACTTCGTCAAAACACTGAACAAGGGAACCAACGGTAGGTAAAGAGGTAAGCTTCCTTTAATTTGTTTTAATTGTGATGGTATTGGTCATTTTGCTAACAAATGTCCTCATAAGAAAAAGAGAAATGATGAAGGTTACTCAAAAGGAAGACAAACATATAAAGGTAAAAGAACTACAAAGAAAGTTTTCAAGAAAAACTTTTGCACCAAAGAAGACATCTCATCATCAGATGAAGATGAAGTCAGTGATAGTGGAACAGGGAGAGTTCTATTCATGGCAGTAGAAGAATCTGATAAAGAAGACTCCGAAGAAGAATATGAAGAAGCATATGAAGAAGAAATTGAAGAGGCAAAAGTTGACTTCCGAGAAGAATTAATGAGTTCCATAGAAGTTATCAGAAGAGAAAAGAAGAAAAACAAGAAACTACAAGCAGAACTAGATAAGAAAAAAGACACTCAAGAACTAGAACAAATGATTACAAGATTGAAGGTTCAAATAGAATAAGATAAAAGAATTGAAGAAGCACTCAAATAACAACTAGAAGGAAAGGACGAGATCATTGGAAACTTGGAAGCATAGATTGTCACACTAAGAAAGGATATTCAAAAGAAAAATATGCAGAATAGCTCAAAAGTTCTGAATGACATTATTAGCAGTCAAAAATCTTATCTTAACAAGTCCGAACTTGGATACAATCAAACAAAAAAGGGATCAAGCTCCAAAACAACAGAGCAAGAAACAAATCCAAAAATTTATGCAGAAACAATCAAAGGGGATAAAACGATATACACAGAAGATTACAGGGACACTCCTCCACTGAGAAGATTCAGATTTCAGAATCAACAACAGATAGACAGGCCTCAAGAAGAAGAAGGAGTCATAAGAGCACCGCATTTCATAAGATCTTCAACTACTAGGTATCAAACTATATTTTTTTGTTTATGTTATGCTTGTAATAATTTTGGACATAAAGCTGTAAATTGAAGAGCTAATGATGCAGGAGCATCGCTAGCACATCAAGCAAGCCAACGCAGAAGCATAGGACAGCTGGACAAGCAGCACAAATTTTGAAAATGCTTTGGAATTGTTGCGCGATCTTAAATGAGTCATTTAAGAGATGGCACACTTGTATATTGTAATGGACCTTGAGCGGATAGATCTCGTCCTTAGGTAGACAATTGACATTTAATATATTTAATGCAGTTAGATAGGAATTTAATTTTAGATTTGATAGCTTTAGAGTCCAAGAGGGAAAATGGATATAGACACCCTCCTTTGTACATTGTAACATTATCAATTCTGGATGAAAAGCAGAAGAGCATGCAGAGAACTGTATGAAGAACACTCATGTACAGACAATTGAATTAATAGAAGAACTTTGATTCAAATCCATGGTTTGTGTTGTTTCTCTGTGAAATGATGTTATTCTCTTGAATGTTTTCTTCCTGTCATATGTTTGATTTTATATGCTGTGTATGTGATTTCATGTGTGAATTGAAGTCTAAGAGAGTGAGTGAATGAGTTTCAATTGTTTCTCTAATTGAGCCAGAGGATTCCTGCAAGGAGTGCAGTCAAATTGTCCGCAGGGAGTGCGTTGACAGAAGGGTTCAATTATACATAGCTTTTGTTCTCATTCATCTCAGAGGTTCAGTTAGGCACAGTGCCGTGCATGGAGTGCACAGGCCAGGGAGAAGTCTTAGAATTGCAATTCTAAGCGAAGTATCGAAAGACTGCTGCTGCAGGAGTGCGCAGAGTCGAGAGACTTCAGCACTCAGTCGAGGTTGAAGGGTTACTACAAGGAGTGCGTGCAAGAGGTTTCCCAAAAGACTGAATTCGTGCAAAGCTCAGGAGGAGTAGGCCTTTGAACTCACTGAAGGGCAAGCGCAGGGGAGCTTCTATTGGATTCTGAGGGAATCGTCGTAGGTTTGCAAGCAGGTGAGCGAGTCTCATGGGGAGACACTTCTTCATTTCGTGGATTCACCAAGAGGAGAGCAGACGGTCAAAATCATTTGAGGAGGTATCGCGAAGTTCCATGGGTCGTTGGATCTCACGGAGGTGCAGGGAGGTTACAATGTAAGTGTGGAAGAGGTTCAAAGCTTAGGAGGGAGCAGAGCCGTCGATCCGAGACAGAAGGACCGTCAGATCTACACGTGACATCGCATATCGGGGAATCACGAGTCGAAGCACCCAGTTGTTGTAACGGGAATTACGATATCGCGATCCGCGATATCCCGACGAGCTCAGAATCGTCCATCAACAGGGACGTGTGTCAAGAGATCCCGAAGAGTCTAAGTTCGGTATATTGGAGTTTTCGAAGACAAGAAACTCTTGTAACGTTGAATCGCGAAACGTGATATCTCGACGGGAAAGTTTGTGTGGGGCCACAGGAGTCAATGGATGATAGGTGGCGTACTATATTGGGGATCGGGAAAAGGTAAGTCCTGAATCCTTTGGTATCAGGATTCACGATCCCGCGAATTCTGAAATCTCGACAGAGGCGATGGGAGGTGGAAAAGTCAGTCTGCACATGTGCATCAGAGTATCGGCACATCGAGGTTCGGAGTTCAGAAATTCCATTTGTTGACATCGCGAATAGAGATTTCCTGATAGGGAGAACTCCGATAATATGGGAGGAAGTCAACATTGACTCACATCAGATTTCAGGGAATTGTGAGGCACAAAACATGCGACCATAGGATTCGCAAAATCGCGAGGTCCGATTTCCCGATTATTAAGGGAGATCAATAGAAGAGTTGATGTGGGTAAGGAAAATTCCCGATAGGGGATCAGAGGAACATTTGAGTTCTTCGGGTCGTGAACGAAAGAAGGTCCTGAGGAAGCGGACATGCTCTAAGCAGTGCGACTGCATCAGGTTTGGTATCAGAGAAGGAATACTTCTTTGCTTTATGTAGAAGAGAAAGAGAATTCACCATGCCTCCCAGGAGAGAAAGGAAATCACCTGATCCAAAAGACAGGGAAGTGCGAAGAAGAGGCAGGTAGGTAGTCAATCCAGAAATGGAGAGATGGATGAGAGATCTCCGAGCAAGACTCGAAGATATGGAGACAGTGCAAAGATGCACAATTAGTGCAGGGGATCTGAGTGATTCTGACAGTGAAATAGAGGTTGAACGCGACGAGGAAGTTGCAGTCGAAGATGCATCAACTGAGAAATTGATTAAAGCTATCACACGGATGGGTGCAAAATCCAAGATGGACATTCTAGTCTATGAGGGAAATCTGGATGCGGAAGAGCTTCTGGATTGGATTAGATCTCTCGACACATACTTCGATTATGAGGATGTCGAAGAAGATAAGAAATTCAATCATGCTGTTATGCGCTTGAAAGGACATGCAACATGGTGGTGGGACGAGCTACAAGCTGATAGATGCTGCAAAGGCAAGCAGAAAATCAAGAGCTGGGATAGAATGATCGCGAAGATGAAGGCAAAGTTCATCCCAAGAGACTATCAAATTTCACTGTTCAGGAGAATGCAAAACCTGAGATAGAAGATAATGACAGTGAAAGAATACACTGAGGAGTTCTATCAACTAAACATCAGAGCAGGTCATCGGGAGAGCGATGATGAGAAGGTTGCTAGATATATGAATGGTCTGAGATACAAAATTCAGGATGAATTAAGCATGGTTACCATCCGAACGGTAGAGGATGCTTATCATATGGCTTTGAAAGCAGAAGAGAAGTTGAGTCGTAAGCAAGGTCAGCCAGGGCGAGGCAGAAGTCATCCCAGAGGCAAAGCAGTTGCTTAGGATAAATACCAGAAGCCCAAGGAGGAATGGAAGAAACCTCAGGGTAAGATTGAGAAAGGTGGGACCTCACAAAGAGGGCCATATGTTGAATAGAGAGGACAACATACAGAGTAGAGTGGTGGACATGCTGACAACAACACTTTTCCTCGTACCATAGGTAGAGGAAGAGGAAGAGGAGGAGTAATCACATGCTTTACATGTGGGAAGAATGGGCACAAGTATTACGAGTGTCGAGAGAAAAAGAAGGACATTAGAGAAGATCACATCACTGAGGCGCAGAGATGGGATGTTAAGGCAGAGGATGCAGAAGGTGGAAGGTCATTGATGATGCATAAAGTCCTTTTGACACCCGAGAAGGAGGTGGAAAGATCAGTCCAAAGGACCAGGCTTTTTAGAACAGCTTGCAAGACCAAGGACAGGGTGTGCAAGGTCATTGTTGACAGTGGTAGCACGGATAATCTCGTATCCACAGAGATAGTAGAGAAGCTGGAGCTAGAGACGACTGATCATCCAAGCCCATACAAAGTTTCGTGGCTACAAAAGGGACACCAGGTAACTATTACTAAAAAAATGCTTGGTTGAGTTCAAGATAGGAGGATATAATGATAAGATCTTATGTGATTTTATTCCCATGGATGTATGTCATCTATTGCTGGGTAGACCATGGCAATATGATAGAAATGTGATTCATGATGGGAGAATGAACACATATACACTAGAGAAAAATGGGAGAACCCATATGTTGCTTCCAATAAAGGATAAGGAGGTGAAATTGGAAGTGAACAACACCGTACTTCTCATGAGTGGGAAGGAGCTTCTTACAGAGGTGAAGAAGAAAGAAGATCCACAATTCTTTGTGGTCAGAAAACCGAAGATTGTTCTGACTAGCACAAGAGTGGATGATCTACCAGAAGAGGTTCAGGAACTGTTGGAAGAGTTCGCTGACATCATAGTGGACGAATTACCTCGTTCATTACCAGCGATGAGGAGTGTGATTCATCACATTGATCTCATACTAGGAGCTAGTTTTCTTAATAAAGCCACGTATAGGTTGACGCCGCAGGAAAATGAAGATGTCAAGAAGCAGGTCTAGGAGTTATTGGACAAAGGGTTGGTCAGAGAAAGCTTGAGTCCATGTGCTGTTCCAACAGTACTCAGTCCGAAGAAAGATAGAGGCTAGAGGATGTGTACTAACTCAAGGGAAATCAACAAGATAACCATTAGATACAGGTTTCTATTACCGAGGATGGATGATATGATGGATTACTTGAGCGGGGCAAAGTATTTTTCAAAAATAGATTTGAAGAGCGGATATCATCAGATTCGCATGAGAGAAGGTGATGAGTGGAAAACAACATTCAAGACAAACGAAGGTTTGTATGAATGACTTGTTATGCTGTTTGGCTTAACAAATGCACCGAGTACCTTTATGAGGTTGATGAACAAAGTCCTGAGGGAGTTCATCGGGAAGTTTGTCATTGTGTATTTGGATGACATACTGATTTACAGTAAGTCAGTGGCTGAACATCTGGAGCATTTGGCCATTGTGATGAGGAAGCTACAGCAGGAGAAGTTGTTGATTAACATGAAGAAATCTTCAATCATGAAGAAACAACTTATTTATCTGGGTTTTGTTATATCGGCGAATGAGTTGAGAATGGATCCGGATAAGGTAGAAGTGATCAAGAATTGGCCATCACCGATAAATATTTTTGAGGTGAGGAGTTTTCATGGTTTAGCTAGTTTCTACCGAAAGTTCATCAGGAATTTCAATGGAATTAGCGCAACGATGATGGACACAGTGAAGAAGCGACATAAATATTTTCACTGGACAACAAAGGCTGAGAAGAGTTTCAATCTGTTGAAGTGAAAGATCACGGAACAACCAGTGTTGGTGTTGCCATATTTCTAGAAAATGTTTCAAGTGAAATGTGACGCAAGCGGATTCACCATAGGAGCGGTCTTGATTCAGGAAGACAGGCCGGTTGCATATTTCAGTGAGAAGATGGATGAGGCAAAACTAAAGTACTCCATGTATGATAAAGAATTTTATGCTATCATACAGGCGCTGAAGAAGTGGAGGCATTACTTGATCCCGAAAGAATTTGTTTTGTACAGTGATAACCATGCATTACAGTTTGTGACTCAACAGGAGAAGTTGAATCAGAAACATGCAAAATGGGTAGAGTATATGCAAAATTTCACATTTGTGATTAAGCATATTTTTGGTACTGCTAACAAAGTGGCTGATGCTTTGAGAAGGAAGTGTTTGTTGTTGCAGGAGTTCCGAGTCAAAACATTGGGTTTTGATAATCTCAGGGACATGTACGCATGAGATGCAGATTTTGCAGAGGAATATGAAGCAGGTGAGAATCCAGTTCTCAGAGACAAAATCCCTTGGATGGATTATATGATCCAGGAGGGGTTGTTGTTTAGGGGCAATCAACTGTGTATTTCGAAATGCTCCATGAGGGAGAACTTGTTAAAGGAGAAGCACAGTGGTGGATTGGCAGGGCATTTTGGCCATGACAAAACATTTGCGAAGTTGAATGAGTCATATTTTTGGCCAGGCATGTGTGCAGATGTCAAGCGGTTCGTTGACAGGTGCAGGATTTGCCAGCATTCGAAGGGGAGGAAACAAAATGCAGGTCTTTATCCACCATTGCCCATACCAGAAAGGCCATGGGAGGTGATTAGCATGGATTTTGTATTGGGGTTGCAAAAGACACAAAGAGGTGTTGATTCAATCTTTGTGGTCGTGGACAGGTTTTCCAAAATGGCACATTTTATTCCATGCCAGAAAACCAGCGATGCGATGCAGATCGTAAATCTATTTTTCAAAGAGGTCATTCAACTTCATGGATTGCCAAAAAGTATAGTTTTGGACAGGGACACCAAATTCATAGGGAATTTTTGGAGGACCTTATGGAAGAAGCTAGGAACTAACTTGGTGTTTAGTTCTACTTATCATCCTCAGACGGATGGACAAACGAAAGTGGTCAACAGAAGTCTGGGAGACTTGCTGAGAAGTTTGGTGATAGAGCACCATAGCAGCTGGGGTATCATATTTCCGCAAGCAGAGTTCGCATACAATGATTCAATAAATCGAAGCACATGGAAGAGTCCATTTCAGATTTTGTATGGCATGCAACCGAGAGGAGTTTCTGAATTGAGGGATTCAGAAAAGACTGCTACTAGCAGCACTAGGCCAGAAGAGTTTGTTGAGGCGATGAAAGAACTTCACCACAGGGTGAAGGAGCGGTTGCTGAAATCGAACCAGGAGTATAAGTGCAGAGCAGACCAATGGAAGAGACAACTTCAGTTTGAAGTTGGTGATCTAGTTCTAGCACACTTGAGGAAAGAAAGGTTTCCGAGGGGAACATACAACAAGATGAAAATGAAGAAAATCGGGCCATGCAAGGTCTTGAGAAAATTCAGAGAAAATGCTTATGAGATTGAGTTGCCAGATGGCATCAGGATATCTCCGATATTCAATATCGCAGATTTATACCCATATGCAGCAGGGGAAGCACGAAATGGAACTGAGGAACCAGTAATTCAGTGGGTGAAACAATTTCCAGTTGCAGAGAAGCCGCAGATGGAGTGCATACTGGACAAGAGAGTGGGTAAGAAGACTATGAGGAAAGAATACTTCGAGTATCTGGTCAAGTGGAAGAATCATCCAGGGGAAGATGCCAGCTGGGAGAGCGAAGCAGTGATATAGAAGCATGGATAGACCATGCAGGAGCTCATGGACAGGAGCCCATGAAAGTTTTCAAGCCGAGGAGTATGATGCAGGAGCATCGCTAGCACATCAAGAGAGCCAACGCGAAAGCAGAGGACAACTGGACAAGCAGCACAAATTTTGAAAATGCTTTGGAATTGTTGCACGATCTTAAATGAGTCATTTAAGAGATGGCACACTTGTATACTGTAATGGACCTTGAGCAGATAGCTCTCATCCTTAGGTAGACAATCATCATTTAATAGATTTAATGCAATTAGATAGGAATTTAATTTTAGATTTGATAGCTTTAGAGTCCAAGAGGGAAAACGGATATAGACACCCTCCTTTGTACATTGTAACATTATCAATTCTGGATGAAAAGCAGAAGAGCATGCAGAGAACTGTATGAAGAACACCCATGTACAAGCAATTGAATTAATAGAAGAACTTTGATTCAAATCCATGGTTTGTGTTGTTTCTCTGTGAAATGATGTTATGCTCTTGAATGTTTGCTTCCTGTCATACATTTGCTTTTATATGTTGTGTATGTGATTTCATGTGTGAATTGAAGTTTGAGAGAGTGAGTGAATGAGTTTCAATTATTTCTCTAATTGAGCCAGAGGATTCCTGCAAGGAGTGCAGTCGAATTGTCCGCAGGGAGTGAATTTGACAGAAGGGTTCAATTAGAGATAGCTTTTATTCTCATTCATCTCAGAGGTGTAGTTAGGCACAGTGTCGTGCAAGGAGTGCGCAGGCCAGGGAGAAGTCTCAGAATTGTGATTCTGAGCGAAGTATCTAAAGACTGCTGCTGCAGGAGTGCGCAGGCCAGGGAGAAGTCTCAAAATTGCGATTTTGAGCGAAGTATCTAAAGACTGCTGCTGCAAGAGTGCGCAGAGTCGAGAGACTTCAGCACTCAGTTGAGGTTGAAGGGTTTCCGCAAGGAGTGCATGCAAGAGGTTTCCCAAAAGACTGAATTCGCGCAAAGATCAGGAGGAGTAGGCCTTCGAACTCACTGAAGGGAAAGCGCAGGGGAGTTGCTATTGGAGTCCGAGGGAAGCATCATAGGTTTGCAAGCAGGTGAGCGAGTCTCGTGGGGAGACACTTCTTCATTTCATGGATTCACCAGGAGGAGAGCGGATGGTCAAAATACTTTGAGGAGGTATCGCGAAGTTTCGTGGGTCGTTGGATCTCACGGAGGTGCAGGGAGGTTACAGTGTAAGTGTGGAAGAGGTTCAAAGCTCATGAGGGAGCAGAGCCATCAATCCGAGACAGAAGGACCGTCAGATCTACACGTGACATCGCATATCGGGAAATCGCGAGTCGAAGCACCCAGTTGTTGTAACGGGAATTACGATATTGTGATCTGTGATATCCCGATGAGCTCAGAACCGTCCATCAGCGGGGATGCATGTCAAGATATCCCAAAGAGTCAGAGTTTGGGATATCGGAGTTTTCGAATACAAGAAACTCTTGTAACGTTGAATCGCCAAACGCGATATCCCGACGGGAAATTTTGTGCGGGGCCACAGGAGTCAGTGGAGGACAGGTGGTGTACTATATCGGGGATCGGGAAAAGGTAAGTCCTGGATCCTTTGGTATCAGGATTCACGATCCTGCTAGTTTCGAAATCCCGACAAAGGTGATGGAAGGTGGAAAAGTCAGCTTGCACGTGTGCATCGGAGTATCGGCACATCAGGGTTCGGAGTTCAGAAATTCCATTTGTTGATGTCATGAGTAGCGATTTCCCGATAGGGAGAACTCCGATAATAGGGGAGGAAGTCAACGTTCACTCACATCGGATTTCGGGGAATTGTGAGGCACAAAACACGTGACCATAGGATTCACGAAATCGCGAGGTCCGATTTCCTAATCATTAAGGGAGATCAATAGAAGAGTTGTTGTGGGTAAGGAAAATTCCCGATAGGGGATCAGAGGAACCTTTGAGTTCTTCGGGCCATGAACGAAAGAAGGTCCTTAGGAAGCGGACGTGCTCCGAGGAGTGCGGCTGCGTCAGCTAACAACAGGAACAATAACTACTTTGAGAGCCATACACAAAGGGGTTATTCAAGAAGACCTAGTGAAACATAGAGAATAAGTTACAACATGTTTGAATCCTTGAGCACTGAAGTGGAATGCTAAAAATGTAACAATTTTGGACACATGGCCAGAAATTGCAGAATGAAAGTCCCTCCTAAAGAACCTTAACAGAGTCACAAACAAGAATCTCAGAAAATGACATGGATAAGAAAGTAAGATCAGTATAGCAATGAAGAATGCACAGTCGCTCTACAAGCTAAATAGAAGAAACATGGTTGGTATGTTGACAGTGGATGCTCAATACACATGACAGGTGATAGAGACAAGTTTCTTACATTATGAGAGGAAAGAGATCGATCAGTCTCCTTTGGAAATGATGATTCATCCAAAATCATTGGAAAAAGCACAGTCCAAATTGGAAACAAGAATGAAAAGGAAAAAAATGTTCTACTAGTAGAAGATATGAAACATAATCTTTTAAGTGTGATTCAAATGTGTGACCAAGGTCATAAAGTTACTTTCGATTCACAAAAGCGTGAGATAAGAAAAGAAGGTTCGGGGAAATTGGTCGCTATAGTTGCAAGAACTTCAAGCAACATATATGTGCTAAGCGAAATTGGAAATGAAAAGTGTTGTCTAGGAAAGGAAGATGAAAGTTGGCTATGGAACAGAAGAATGGGTCACATGCATTTTGATAACCTTGTCAAAGTCAACAAAAGAGAAGCAATTAGAGAAATTCCCCAGATCACGAAACCAACTGGCAACACTTTATGCAAGCATTGCCAACAAGGAAAGCAAACAAAGACCAAGTTCAAATCAAAGGAATATTCAAAAACAAAACCAATGGAAATTGTGCATACTGATCTAATTGGACCAACTACAAAAAAAGGCTTAAAAGGTGAGATATACTTTATGTTATTAGTTGATGATTATAAAAGAATGACTGCAGTTTGCTTTCTCAAGAACAAATCATAAGCTTTTGAAAATTTCAAGATCTACAAGGAAATGGTTGAAAATGAGATGGATTCAAGAATCAAATTCTTAAGATCGGATAATGGAGGAGAATTCACCTCAAAGGAATTTATGGACTACTGAAGCAATCATGGAATAAAAAGGCAATTCTTCGTCGCTTGGACACCTCAACAAAATGGAGTTGTTGAAAGAAAGAATATGACAGTACAAGAAATGGCTCGAACAATGATAACGTATTCAAAGTTGACAGATATTTTTTGGACACAGGAAGTGCACACAACAGTTCACATTCAAAATAGAGTAATGCTCAGAAACAACATTGATCAAACTCCATACGAGCTATGGAAAGGAAGACCAACAAATGTGAAGCACTTTAGAGTTTTTGGAAGCAAATGCTACATCAAAAGAGAAGATAGCAGAATGGGAAAGTTTGACTCTCGTGTGGACAAATGAATACTTGTTGGTTACTCAAGTACAAGGAAAGCATACAAGTGTTACAATCTAAGATTAAACAAAGTTGTGGAAAGCATCAACGTAACAATTGATGAAACAGACAAACCAGAATCAAAGAAAGAAGAAAACAAATCAATGGAA
>ML780927.1:364649-377185 GCA_009831015.1 Picea engelmannii
GGAGACAAGGGGTTCCAATTACAATGAAAGGTTGCAAAGAAGGGTTCTAACTGACCTACTAGAAATGTAATAATTCAATATCTAAGGAATAATAAGGGGTTTTATACATATCATGGGGCTTTGTCTAGGGCTTAACATTCTCGTCCCATTCAAACAAGTGTTTTTCTCAACGCTTGTCTAACCATGGATGATTTTGCATGAATAACTCATCTTCCCATGTCGCCTCTTCTACTAGTAGGTTCTTCCATTTAACGAGGTATTATGTAATTGCTCGATTTCTCAGCTACTTAATTCTCGTTTCAAGGATTTTTTATGGATATAGTATGATTTTACCTTCTTCATTGATCTCTGGTAAACTTGTTTGGACTGGGATTTGTTTTCGATGACCCTCTTTAAGAAAGAAACATGGAATACTAGATGTACATGTGAAGATGGAGGCAGCTCCAATTTTTAAGCCATACTTACAATCCTTTGCAAAAACTTATAGGGGCCATAATATTTGGGTGCTAGTTTATTTTCCTTATTTTGTTTCTTTAGGTACATTTGTTTGTATGGTTGTAGCCTTAGAAATACTCAATCCCCCACCTCAAATTTTGTTTCCCTGCGATGTTGATTTGCTTGTTGTTTCATCCTATTTTGTGCCATAACCAAGTTGTCCTTCAACGGTTTAGGACCTCTTGTTGGTTCCCTATTTGGTCCTCCACTACTTGAAACTTTTTATTCCCTTTCAAGGGTGATGTGATGGATGGAGGATGATATCCATAAAGTGCCAGAAATGGGGACATTTTTGATGATGGAAGGATGTGTTGTACCACCATTCCGATAAGGGAAACCACTTGACCCATTCTGTATATTTATCGGATGCAAAGAAAAGAAGATATTCTTCTAGACATTTATACACAATCTCAATTTTCCCATCAGATTGAGGGTGGTAAGATGAACTATGATCCAATTGATTACCAAAACAAGAAAATAATTAGTCCAAACATTTCCCATGAAAATTGGGTCTCTATCACTCACAATAATCTTGGCGACTGCATGTAGTTTTTGAACTATTTCCATGAATGTTGTTTCTACTGTGTTTTCTTTAAAAGGACGAGAAAGAGAGAAAAAATGGGCATACTTTGTTAGTTTATCCACTAATACCATGATGACGGACTTTCCTTCTGATTTTGGTAAACCTGTAAAAAAATCCATTGAAACTTCTTCCCACTGTTGGATTTGTATAGATAATGGTTATAGGAGACCTAGTGATCCAGGTGGATATCGGTGGCCACCCACCTTTTTCGACTGGCTCAAAAAAAAAATTCTGACAATTTTGGCAATTTACTATTTTTAGCAGGTTTTAACTTCTGGGGCCATTTTGAGGGCCTAAATGAAGGTTTTTTGATATTTAGGTTCTCAATGATATTTGAAGGCATTATTGATCCCCCAAAATGAATATCCTTGACGATACCTTTCCAACGAGCTATCACATGCCTCAAACGAAGATCGTATGCAAAAGTTACGACCCCGAGAAGTTGATGTACTCACTTACCCAAACGGGGCCCACATGACTTTTGGCGCTTCATCTCCTAGGGTTAGTTTTTTGGATGTATAGGGTTTTTGGAATTTCTTTTTATTGTAAAAATTCCTTCAGAGCCTCATTGTAATCATCTTCTTGCGAATGCGAGTAGCCGTCACATCTCTTCTCAGAGATAAGCTGCCACCATTCTAGTGAGTTTTTCACTCTGTATTTTTACAGTCTCTGTACATTTCTTTCATTAATATAAATCATGTATTAGTGTATATCTATGTTTATGGTTTCATCTTTGATACATTTATGTTATATTATTGAATATCTACGATATCTCCGTGCATTTCTTTATTATATCTTCGATCTCATTTTGTGCTGAAAATAGTCTGGATTACCTAGAGTCTTGATTGTCTCTCCCTAATTCTGTTAGCAGACTAGACATTCTAAGACAAAATTTTGAACATCATTTTTAATACCTTCTGAGAAAAAAATCCCTCTTGACCATGTGGTATGTTTTCAAGAATCCTAAATGGCCCCCTATAGGAGAAGTGTGCAATTTCAGAAAGATCTTTTGTTTGAGTTTGGAATGATTACATAAGTATAGGAGATCATGATACCATAGAAAATCATTTTTCCATACAAACTTTTCTAATGAATTGGGGTCTTCATGTAGTTTTTGAATGATATTGCATACCTCTTGATCTTGATTCCATTCTATCCTTGCTTCTTCCACACAATCTGATTGTGGACTAGAAATAACACATAGTGAACCTTCCGTTTCTTCTTATTTCTTGGAAAGGGCATCTGCCACAACATTATGTTTTCCTTTTTTGTATATAATTTCAAAGTCATAATCCAACATCTTTGTAACCCATTTATTTTTCTCTTTTGAAGTTAATCGTTACTCCAAAAAGTACTTCAAACTGTCATAATTGGTTTTGACCTTGAAGTGTCTTCCTATTAGGTAGGCGTGCCATTTCTCAACTCCATGTATTATGGCCAACATTTATTTTTCATAAATGGGTTTGACTAATGTGACATCCACCAAAATAAATATTTTTATTTTTATGTGCTGGAAATTTATTTCCGTTTTTGGCAAATTCGAATCTGGAAAATTTTTGCCATTTATGGAAATTTTGAATTTCGAATTTAATAATCGTATTTAATTATTGTGACTGTTGGGAAGAGATCTATTTGGACCCAACTAACTATTTTACTATGACACTTGTATCACAACAGAATAATTATATTAATTGCAGGAGGACAAATGGAACAACCATGTTAAAATTAGCTGACCATGACTCCATGAGTGGGGAACAAGTTGGAACTGCCTCCGGGATGATGATTACAAGTGGAAAATCAGAGATTTGGCCACTGGAACCCTTTGAAAATCATGGATTATGAAAATCTACGAAAATCCCCAAAGGAGGGAAAAGACCTGGGCAAAAATGGATAAATAGCATATGCGAGGAGGCAAGACACTGCCAAGTATGCAGGGAAAGGATTCCTAAGCACTCTTGCTGTTATGAACACTGTGGGTTGAGTGTGAAGCAAGAGGAGCCTGTTGAAACAAAATCTCCTTGTTGTTATGAGCACTGTTGAGTACGTGTGAGGCAAGAGGATAATTGTTGGAATTAAAGGACATAGCTGAGGAGGAGTTTCCAAGTTCTCCCTCATGGATTCATGGTCAGGCTAGGGGGTCAATCGGGCAAGTGATTTTGGCTTCCCTGTTCTATGGTTGGGAGGAACGTGGCTGTTTCCTTTGTCTTCCCATGGATTGGAATTCAGATATGTTAAATCTTCTCCTTCTCTGTTCTGAACGATTTTATATCTGATTCAATATAGTTGTTAAATCGGAACTGGAATGATTTCCATTTTCTGTCTGAATGATTTTATATCTGATGCAAAGGTCTTTGTTTAATCGGAACTAAAACATTTCCATTCTCTGATGAAAGATTCAATCACGGATGTAATGCATATTCTAATTATGATAGATAATAATGTATAGGAAAATTTAGTTCGAATGCATGAAGCCTAAAGACTGACAGAGAACATATGGTAAATCTAACCTCTAGTGATCCCTTTCTGAACGAACAATAGAATTTGACCTTTTTATTAGTTATGATAGTTGAAAGGTTATGCATGGTTGAACTCTGGAAGAAATCCCCTCTAAATTAAATTCTTTGTTACTTTCTTTCTGTTTGTGTTTTCTGAGTAAAATCAATGTTGAAGAATGGTAGATTTTGGAATGGAGGTTATGCTGTAAGTTCCGAAATCTAACTGTATGAATATTGTCGATAAAAAAATTACTAAGTTAGTAAACCACGAAACCTGAATTTGTAGGTCCCACACCCTTACCTTTTCGTAACTTCACGATTCGGCGTTTGGTGATGTGTGATGTTTTGCATCGGGAGTTAGTAAACACCGAAACCCGAAGTTGTAGGGCCCACACCCTTAGCTTTTCGTAACTTCGCGATTCGGCGTTTGATGTCGTGTGATGTTTTGCATCAGGAGTTAGTAAACCCCGAAACCCGAATTTGTAGGGCCCACACCCTTACCTCTTTCGCATTTTCATAAGTTTGGATATGTTTATGTTTGAGTATCGGAACTCGTGAAGTTCTGAACCCCGAAACCCTGAAATACGGGACCCACTCTCCTTTTTTGACTTTTTGAAGGATTGTTCATGTTGATGTTTGGACATCGAAACTCGCAAAGCTACAAACTCCAAAATATCGATGTGTTGGTCATACCTCCTTCCACCTTTCACTTTTTTGAAAGTTATGGTTTGTTGTTGGTTGGTATTTGAAAACCTCGAAACCCCAATTCCCCAAAATTCTGAAATGTTAGTCCACATAATTTCGGGAACTGTTAGTGTTTGAAGTTTTGGCTTTTGCAGTCACGGGATTTCGAAATCTGAAGTGCTGGTCACTTTTCGTGATTTTGGGAGTTTTCGTGTGTTGATCTTAGTTGTTGAATTCATGAAATCTCGAACCCCGAAACCCTGATGTGCTATCTTTTCGCGATTCGAGAGTTCTTGGGTGTTGTTGTTTTTTTTTTTTTTTCTGGCTTTTGAATAAAAATGTGGGGTCCAGATGGGATGGTCCTCTGGCAGGCCCCTCCTCCAACGTGGCAACTTCGAGATGGCGGAAATATGAAGAATGAGATCAACAACTCCTATTGTTTCTCATCCAATGGTTGTTACCCTCCTAAGCTTCTGAATGATCATCCTTAACATCTGCATAAAACTCTAAGATCCAATGGTTCATGGAATTTTTGTACCTTCCAATGATTTTTCCACCATCCGTTCCCTTAAAGGATTTTGATCGTTACCCTCCTGAGTTTTGATCGATCATCCTTAACTTTCGCACAGATCTATAGGATCTAATGGTCCACTAGATTTCGGTCCTTTTCCCGACACTTTATCACCGTTCATTCTTCTAAAGATATTTGGCGAGAAGGATTTGGCGTTTTTCCACTGGAGCTTGACCCCTGCGAGACAATTTCGCTCTCTTTCTCGCTCTAAACACTTCAGGGTGATATCCTTTTCACTCTCTGAACAACGGAGGCTCCTTCGAGATAAGTTTGTTTCTCTCTCTTACTTTGAGTATGCTGGAAGGGTGCAACGAATAAGGGAAGGAACATAAACATGGAGGGAATTTTTACCCACAGAATATTTCTGTTCGAAGTAGATTAGGTGGGTGTAATAATATCCTTACGGTCAAGATTGAATCGTTCCTGTTTTTACAATCTAAGCTAAAACGAAATTGATTTATGCCATGGAAAGAATTTTTTTTTTTTTTATGATGATTTTTGAGGTACATTACATATGGTATCAGAGAAAAATTTACAACACTAGGCCTGAACAGGGCCACATTAATTACTTAGTATATATATTCTGATCTATGAGAAAACTAACAAACCTTGTGAATTGCAGATAGAAATCTTTTCTGTTTTGTGTTAAATAATGGCAGCTCAAGAAGGTGCAGAAATTAAGATGGAAGAGAATCTACAACAAGGACCTCCTGGAGATCTGAGACAAAATAGTGATGGAAGCTCACCCACGGAGGTGTTGGAAACAATGAGAAACCTTATAGTTGAACTACAGGTTTTCAAGGACGACAATGAAAAATTAAAGAAGGCACAACAGGAACAACAAGAGATAAATGAAGTCTTGTTGCCTAGTATAGTAACCAAGAAAATCCCAAAAGATGATAACCATGAGGAAGAGGTCAGCAAAAGGGCCTCCAAGAATTCTGATGCGAAAACATAAAAAGGAGACAGTTCATCTGAAGGGACACCTTGAGCTTAAGACAAAACCATACCATACAAGAAAAGAAAACAAACAGACCACCTTGAAGGAGAAATTGAAAAGATTAAACCAGCTACTTTTGATGGAGAGTCTAAGACACGAGAAGAATATGAGGCATGGTTGTTGGACATCAAAAAATACTTCCAAATCTGCAACTATTCTAGCAACATGAAGGTCATAATGGCCATCTATAATCTGAAGGCAAAGGCTAGCATTTGGTGGCAGGACCTAAAATTGGCCAAGGGCCTAAAGGAGAAACAGTTGGAAAGGTCCAATTCCAAGAAGTATTTTAAGAAACAATACCTTTCTGAGAGATATTATGAAAGGAAGACGAAAGAGTTTTATGAATTACAACTCAGACAAATGACGATGTATGACCTTATAAATAAATTTCTGGAACTACTAAGGTTTGTACCATACATCCGGGAGGATAAGGTGAAAATCCAATGATTCTTAAGTTGTTTACCACAGTCCTACAGGGACATAATTGAGTTTGACAACCCCAAATCCTTGAGTGAGTCATTTAGGAAGGCATGAATGTACTATGACCAGTATAAACAGCGGGTAGAGTTTCCCAAGACTTGGAAGGATAAGAAGCAAGATGGAAAAATCCAGTGGAAGAAGAGATACCAGCCAACTCCTTATCATAATGCAACAAAGGATTTCCCAAGGAATGATTTTCACTCCAATCATCCGAATACACAACGTAGCGGTAAACAGGTAAACCTTGGAATGAAGAAGTTTGGGGACAACTCCCATGAGCCATTAAAGTGTTGGCAGTGTGGAGAACCTCATCTAAGGAGGAACTGTCCATGATTAAGTGCAGCAAACAGAACTGTTGTTCACAATTTATAGGAAGCCTCGACAATGGGTGACATGGGCAGAAGTTTGCATCGGATAAATGCAACCATAGATGGTCGACAAGTTGACCACCAGTCCTCAGTGGTAGAGATTGAAGGTAAAATCCTTAACACTCGAATTTCTATTTTAATTGAACCTGGAGTTACGTTAAGTTATATTACTCCCGATGTAGTAGAGTCGAATAAAATTAAGAAACAAAAGCATTAAAAACCTTGGCTTATACAACTAGCAACAGGGACTAAAAGAAAAAGAGTTAACTATATTTCTGATCTTGAGTTCAGTTTAGATGGTCAAAAGATAAGGACCAATCTGAACATCCTACCACTAGGTTCTTATGATATGATTATTGGGATGGACTGGTTGGAACAACAAAAAGCAGTACTAGATTGTTATACAAAGATACTTAGCTATAAAGATAATTTTGGCATTGTTAGAACAGATCAAGGCATAACAAAACCTGTGTCAGCTAGACAAGTTTCAACGATGCAATTCAAGAAATGTGTTAGAAAGGGATGTCAAGTTTACACCATCCAAGTAACAAATCTATTAGAAAAAGAAGATAAGCCCAAGTTAGAAGACTTCGATGTCCTACGTGAATTCGGCGACATGTTTGTTGATGAGATACCAGAATTGCCTCCTAGGAGAGAAATAGATTTCTTGATAGACTTACTACCCGGATCAACCCCTATCTCAAAACTCACCCTACCGAATGAGTCTACCAGAACTGACAGAATTAAAAATTACAGGAATTGTTGGATAAAGAGTATATCCGACCAAGTGTCTCACCATGGGGAGCAGCAGTCCCCTTTGTGAAAAAGAAAGACGGTACTCTAAGACTATGTATCAATTATAGTCAATTGAACAAAGTGACCATTAAGAACAAATACCCCTTACCATGGATAAATGATCTGTTGGATCAAGTTGGTGGGGCCAAGATCTTCTCAAAATTCGATTTACGATCTGGATATCATCAAGTTAGTATAAAGGACCAGGACATAAACAAAACAACTTTTTGAAAAAGATACAGACAATATGAGTTTGTAGTCATACCTTTCGGACTCACTAATGCACCAGCCACATTTATGTGCTTGATGAACAACATTTTTAGCAAGTACTTAGACAAGTTCGTGGTAGTATTTATTGATGATATTATGCTCTATTCTAAAATGGAGGAGGAACATGATGAACACTTACGAATAGTTCTTCAAACACTAAGAAAATAAAAACTATATGCAAAATTCGACAAGTCTGATTTCTATCAAAAAGAAATACAATATTTAGGACATGTCATTTCCTCAGAAGGTATTTCCGTGGACCCAGAAAAGATAAAAGCCATTATGGAATGGCGAGTACCTAAGGATGTGGCAGATATCCGGTCATTCATGGGAATCACCGAGTATTATCACAAATTTATAGTAGGGTTCTCCAAGATAGCCTACTCTATAACATCATTACAAAAGAAAGGAACCAAGTTTAACTGGTCGCAAAAGTGTCAATATAGTTTTAACAAGCTAAAAGAATTATTGATGTCAGCACCCATCTTGAAGGTAGTAGACCCATATAAAGACTTCACAGTATGCGTTGATGCAAGTAAAGAGGGGCTAGGCGGTGTTCTAACTCAGGAAGGGCATGTGATTTGTTATGAATCCAATAAATTAAAGGAACACTAGCGAAATTATGTCACTCATGACTTAGAATTGGCAACAGTAATACATACCTTAAAAATGTGGTGACACTATATCATGGGCAGAAAATTCTTACTATTGACAGATAATAGCGGAGTGAATATCTGTTTAACCAACCAGACCTTAATGCCAGACAAGCAAGGTGGCTAGCCTTCTTGAGCGAATTTGACTTCGAATACAGACATATCAAGGGTAAGGAAAATAAAGTAGCTGATGCTTTAAGCCGCAAAATCCATGGGTTATTTGAGATAAATATCAGCAGAGCAGAAAGTGATCTAGAAGAAAGAATAAGAACGACAGGTGTTAATGAAGAAAATTACGCTTAGATGATGGCGGAATTGTAAAATAGTGTCACAAACTTAGATGAATTGGATATAGGTATCGACAAGTAGGGACTATTAAGATTTAAAAACAGACTTTATGTACCAGATTCAGTAGAGATAAAATTATCTATTTTAGACAAAGTGCATAAGAAACCATACTCTGGCCATATAGGTTACCAGAAAACAATAACAACACTCAGAAAACTATTTTACTGGCCTAATATGAAGGGAGAAACAACAGAGTACTTGGTTAGGTGCCAAGATTGCCAGCAGGTTAAGGCTGAACACCACCATCCAACTGACCTATTACATCCATTACCAGTAACAGAATGGAAATGGGAGACCATCTCACTGGACTTTATCACAGGTTTGCCTAAAAATCAGAAACAGAATGATTCTATCATGGTTGTAATCGATAAACTCAGTAAGTCTACACACTTTATTCCTGTAAAGTCTACTTTTAAATCTATTAACATTGCTGAAATATTCATGAAAGAAATTTTTAGACTGCATGGTATTCCTAAAATTGTGATTTCAGATAGAGACGTAAAATTCACATCCGATTTTTGGAAGGAATTGTTTGTAGGGCTAAATACTAATTTGAATTTCAGCACGAGTTACCACCCACAAACATATGGAAAGACTGAAAGTAAAAAAAAAATCATAGAAGATATGCTCTGCATGTATTTAAGAACAAAACCGAACAAGTGGGAAGACTACCTACACTTGGTGGAATTTGCATATAACAATGGGTACCAAACTTCGGCTAAGTTGATCCCTTTTGAAATACTGTATGGTAGAAAGTGTACAACTCCGATTAGCTGGGATAACCTGGCTGAAAGACTCATGTATGGACCAGAGATGCTCCAATAAATGGAGAACATAGTAAAGAAAGTACAACAGAACTTGAAAGAAGCATAGGACAAACAGAAGAGCTATGCGGATCAGAAAAGAAGACACTTGGAATTTCAAGTGGGAGACCATGTTTATTTGAAGGTCAAAGCCCGAAAAATCTCACTGAAGTTGGGGAACTGTGCCAATATGGAAGCCATGTTTTGCGGGCCCTTAGAGATACTAACTCGAATTGGACCCATAGCGTATCAGCTTGCACATACAGCTAATCTAGGAATTCATAATGTATTTCATGTTTCTTTGTTAAAAAAGTATATTAATGACCCTACTCATATGATTGATTAGAACTTGGTGCATGTGGAACCCGAGGGCGAGTTCTAGGTGGAACCCCTATGTATTCTGGGCCGGAGAGAAGTAACACTTCGGAACAGAGCCATCGCTCAGGTAAAGGTGTAATGGAAGAACTTTAGTTCTGAGGAGGCCACTTGGGAATTGGAGGGAGATTTGCGGAAATCTCATCAAATCCTATTTCAGGAAAGGAACGAACACTGAGGAAAGTGTTTTACTGAAGGGGGAAAGGATGTGACATCCCCCCATAATAAATTTTTTTATTTTTATGTGCTGGAAATTTATTTCCGTTTTTGGCAAATTCGAATCTGGAAATTTTTTTCCATTTATGGAAATTTCAAATTTCGAATTTAATAATCGTATTTAATTATTGTGACTATTGGGAAGAGATATGTTTGGACCCAAATAACTATTTGACTATGACACTTGTATCACAACAGAATAATTATATTAACTGCAGGAGGACAAATGGAACAACCATGTTAAAATCAACTGACCATGACTCCATGAGTGGGGAACAAGTTGGAACTACCTCTGGGCTAATGATTACAAGTGGAAAATCAGATATTTGGCCACTAGCAGCCCCTGAAAATCAGGGATTAAGAAAAGCTGTGAAAATCTCCAAAGGAGGGAAAATACTTGGGCAAAAATGGATAAATAACATATGCGAGGAGGCAAGACACTGCCAAGTATGCGGGGAAAGTGTAAGGTAGCTAGAGAGGTATTGGGGGGGCCAAAGGGCCCATAGTGATAATAGTGGAGGTCATTCAATGTAAGGTGGACTAGGTCCACTATATTATTAAATAAGGCCCACTATGGTAGTTAGATATAATAAATGTAAGAGGACTTCTTAGAAGGTTCTACTTCTAGAAGATTCCTCCTCTAGAATGTTCTTAGGTGATGGTAGCACTATATAAAGGGGTTCAAGCAATGTAATGAGACATGAAGAGAAATATTGTATTGTGGAGCGGTAGCTCAATAGGAGGATTCCCCCTCGAAGAGGCAAGTGAACAGGAGAGGATCCCTTCCATAATAGGATCCATTGTATGGTGTTTCCCTACCTGAAGGGTTTGATAATAATAAAGTGTGGTTTCTTCTATATTGTTTTATGGATATATGGTGTATTCAGTAATTATGTTGATTATATCTTCAGATCTAGTATTGGTTCTTAACAAGTGGTATTAGAGCACTTTCCAGGGCCGGAGTTGTGGGCAAATATTTTTATTTTTGCAATTTTTTTTTTCGGAGCAGAAAAAAGAGATCCATGACATTCTCGAATTTTTTTGGTATATTTATGTGTAAAATTTGCAGAAAAGGGTTGTATATCTGATTTCCTCTCATAAAAACACCCAATTTGAAAAAAAAAATTGTTCGAAACGGAGTCCGGAAGGTCAAGATATTGAGGTTTTAAAATCTGTAAATTTTCAGGGTTTTTTCTGCAAACGGCTGCGCGATTTGTTTTTATTTTTGTAGCAGTTAGAGGTATATTTTTTCCAATAAAGTTACATATCTTAGTTCCTCTCACAATTTCACCCAATTTCAAAAAAAAAATCAGCCGAAACGGAGTCCGGGAAGTGAAGTTATGAGCATTTCAAGTTCAACAGTTTTTTAGGGCTTTTCCAGAAAAAACTGCGATTTTTGCCGAAACTTCTTGGGTCTATTTTTTGAGTTTTTTCATGACGGCTGCAGGACCAAAGAGTTCATAGGGTGCTCAGATGGATATTTCGTCTCAAACCTTGAAATAAATTCTTAAATCATTCAAAGCCCAATTGGATGATAGATTGGATGTGTTTGCACAACGCCTCACAGACAGCCTCACAAAGAGCCTCACAGATGGCCTCACAGTCAGCCTCACATATGGACTCAATGATAGTTTTCATAGTATTAAAGACTCATTGAATGACATGCAGGAGATATTTCTTATGCAAGGCCTCATGAATGAATATAATCAAGAAAGATATGCTTGGTATGATTTTGAGGATGATTGTGATGATTGGTATATGGATAGTTGTCATTTCTGGGATGACAACCACTTCCATATTTTATTTAATGACTCTACTCCACCCTCTGTAGGGAACATCAATGTCCCACATCAAGAGCTAGTTACCATCGTTCAGTCTGCATATTCTACAGTGGTATTATTCTTTCCAGATTCTGCTATGACCCTTTTCCACTATGTGGATGGATCTTCTTATTTGGATCCACATGATAGGTGTCAGTCTTTGGAGAATCATTTGGAGTTGGTTATTGGGTTCAAAAATCTTCTACGGGGAGTTCACAGGAGCACTTGGACATGGGACCCAGGCTTACAATGGTGGTTGGACTACTTCAGCATGGTGGATTTCCTTTCTACATAGGACTTTGGTTCTTCGGTCTTCTTCAACATTACGGTCCACAATTATCCATGGGACCCTGGTATATGGTTGTACATCAAGCATTGAGGACAATGCTTTCATAAGGGGGATGGAATGTAAGGTAGCTAGAGAGGTATTGGGGGGTCCAAAGTGCCCATAGTGATAATAGTGGAGGTCATTCAATGTAAGGTGGACTAGGTCCACTATATTATTAAATAAGGCCCACTATGGTAGTTAGATATAATAAATGTAAGAGGACTTCTTAGAAGGTTCTACTTCTAGAAGATT
>ML780927.1:391021-401286 GCA_009831015.1 Picea engelmannii
ATAACAGAACCAAACGATTTTGTAGCTAATCTAACCTTAAAACAGAACTCTTTTAATCCAAATCTAACTGAAACACATTCAAATAGATATTTGATTACTAATTAAAACAAAACAAAATATTTAAATCAAAACAAACAAAAACTGCCATGCTAAATTAGAACAAACAAAATCCTAATTAAATCTATTTCAATCAGCACTAATTGCCCACCCACAACACTTTAAAAGAGAGCTCTGCCAATATAAAACTTATGCCAAAAGTATCATGGATTGCCACAAGCCATAGCTCAAAGCAATCAACAAGCAGCCATGACTGTCCAAAACCTGGTAGACAAAGTTTTCAGAAGCAGCCACTGTCTCTGACATTGCCCTGCCATTTCATGCTTCTCTTGAGTATGTATTGTCTTTGTTTCCTCCTGTTGGTATTCTTGAAAAAGCCCTCGATCTATAACTAATCATGTTGCAATGTAAATTCATTATTCATGTCTTCTGTCACAGGTGCAACAGTTGGCTGTCCAATAAGTTGCTTCCCATCAAAGATTGTCATTTTGTCACCTTCTCCTTTGTCCATACTATCCAGTTCTCCATCAGATGTGCCATCATCCTCATTATCCTCTGCTGATGCAGTATCACACTCGATCGCAGTATAATTAACTCCCCGATTGACTGGATTGACCAAAACCTCCGAGTTCTTTCTAGGAACACAAGACTTCAACTTACAGCTAGCAGAATCATTGCTAGAACTAGTGATTGACCAAGGCTTCTCTGTTGATTTTCCAGAAACATGCTTGTCAGAAACTGGAATCTTTCTCAGAGAGACTTTCCACAAACCTGCCTGGAGCAATGTTAAAACTAAAGACAACCATGCACTATGCCTTAAGAATAACCAACCCCCTTCCTTCACACTATATTCTTTGTATAATGTTTGAAGTTGAGAGAGTGTATCTACAACAATGTTCACCAGCTGTGATATCCCCCTCCTGTATGGCCAAAATGAACATTATGGCGCAGAATTTGGATAAAACTTACGAAGTATTCAGTCCCAAGCAACTTGTCTCTGCCCAATTCAACACTCCATGGCAGAGCACCAACTTCCTTAACATCAATATCTGATAGGGTGATCCAGCCAAGTACAAAACAATACCTTTCAAGTGTAAGCTCATCCAATTGGGAAGCTCCCCTATTCTGCCATGCGTTACCTCTTGAAATTCTAAACTGCTATGGTTCATCTCAGGATTTTGTTGCTCCAATTCAGGTGATCTCTGTTCATTTGTAATAATAGACTCTGAATCAACAACATATTCATCCATTTTGTTGTTTTACACCTGTCACAGTTGACATAGGGTGGGAAACAAACTTGCTTTCATGTTTATGCCACGCAAGGACCTGCTCAATCATTTGAGAATCTTCACTGCTTCTGACCTGTGCATAGTGTCTCATTACATATGCCATTTTCCAATCATTTCCAAAAAAAAAATTGATTCTACTAACAAAGGACCAGTGACTATAATCTAGCGGAAATGAATATGGTAATAATAACCTTGAAGTGAGCAAGTCTGAATGCTAATCAGAAACGAATTAGCCTTTCTGCTGGCAACAAAATCAATTTTTCCCTTTCCATGAGGTCCTTGGATTCCAAAGGGGAAAGATTACAGCATTTTGGTGCAAGGATATTTAGCAGAACAGCATATGCCTCTCCATCCTTCAGATCTGAAGAAAAATTTGAAACGACTTTCTTGAGGCTTACTTTTTCATTATTTTTTCTGATTGAATGTTTTGCAATGTAATATCTCTAAAACTTGGATCTGGTTCAACATTAGGTTGAATGGATGGTTGAGATATTGATGTTTCTGAAAGCTCAAACATATTACCCAATTTCACATCTACAGCCTCACTTATTACTTTAACACTATTAACTGCAAATTCTTCTATTATACCATCAGATATAGGACCCACTGTCTCTGAGTAAGAAGGCCCATCTGCACTGGCATATTCAGTCATATGACTTGAAACGCCCTTAGATATTGGGGTCATTGTGCATGTATCCACACTTGTGATATTAGCCACGGGGTTTGAAGCTTCCAGTTGCCAGTAAAGATGGAGCGATTGCATTATCTGTTCTCCCTCATGACATTTACTTTGCTGGAGATATTTCATTATCCTGTAAGGAATCACTACCAAAACTGGACTAATTTCAATTCCTCTGAAATGTTGGAATGGGAATGCCAGATAAAGACATGGGATAAGATACACATCTGTCAAACTAAAACATTACCAAAGAAATAATGTTCCTTGTTACTGTATTCCATAATTCCCCCATTCAAATCTTGCGAATGACGTTTAAAGCTTCAGCTGTAGTTCCTTCCGTGCCAGTGGATTAGTGTCATATTTTCTCCTGAATTAAGTTTATCTAAAAAAGAAGCCACTGTATCAGGTAGATATACAGTGGATGGTTGATTAATGTTTTGACAATGTAAGGTTTTTGTCAAGGCTTTCTCAACACTAGCCATATTACTCTACCGATGGTGAGAAAATATCCCGAATATAAGCCACCCAATCTAAAGTTATATCCTCCATGGGTCCATGAGGAACCAGATGTGGATTTGGAAACTTTGTTTCAATGTATTGTAAAATGACATCAGGAGACCCAAAAATTGTGTCGGACCTGTACTGAAGGATGGGCAACTTCACATCTGGCCTTATGGAAGCAAGCAAATCCAACTTATTTCCTCTCGCATCATCATCAGAAGTTAGCCACACAACACGCACATCAAAACCTTTACATTGCAAAGCAATCCAAATACGTGATGTAAACGAACATAATTCAGATCCAAATGACCCTAACCATAGGTTTGGCGTTTACAGCTTGGGACGGAACAACTGCAATATCATCATCCTTGGGAATTCGCTTAGTAAAACAGGAACCCATCTTAGACCAGCTTGGGATCTCAGTACAATTTATGAATCTGAGGAAACCATCATATTAGCGAGCATGAGCGTGGAAAATGAGGAATAGCTTAATTTCTGGTAAGGAGGTGGGTGTTTACAGCTGTAATACCCCCTATAACACAGCTCAACAGTTATATCAATTGGTTGACCAATAAACAATGATAACTGCATGCGCAATCAAAGTTTATAATCCACCAGCAATCGAATCAAACTCAACTATGCGCCAATGTAACTACCGATGTCCATAGCTTGACCAAAGTGTCAATATATGAAAACGACATATCAACAATCACAAAAATAGCCATAGGCATTATATTAAAAGATATGTATATATCTTATGAAACCAAAGATTGAGTAAGCCAAATGAGAAGCCAATCCAAATACTTATGCATTGCAATTTCAAGGAAATCCAATCACACAGTCGATATAAGAATGCCCAATGAGGGTACCAATGTGTGCGAGTGTTATACCGTAATGTTCAAACGTCCGACATGCAGTTCAAAACCCAAAATCATGTTCTCGCCAATCAAACGTTTAACCAAGGTGTCAAATTGATATTACATAAAATTGATATGCCGAGAGCTATGATAATGATCAACAATAAGGATTTCAAAAGATAATCAGGACCCCCATGCAATTCAATAAATCAATGCTCAGGCAAGTAATAAAATGCGAATCCAAAGGCTAAATGTCTTTAGCAAAACCGAGTTATATAATCCATTGAAGTATGAAAAACGATCAAAGGACATTGCCGATCATGTAAAGATCAATAAAAAGATAGGCGCAGTATGCATAATGACACACAAGGTATTGGCAGTTCAGATAATGATCGCAATGTGACCTCGAAAGGAGAAATGTTCATGCTTACAATTGTGAAGACTTAGCGAAGACAAGCGTGCGAAAAGGCGCAAAGAATAAAGGTGTCGTTCATTTGAAATTTGCGGCGAAAAATCAATGTTTGTGAAACATTGGTGTAGGCAGCTTATGAGACAATGAAAAATGTGTATTGGCTGCCAACATGGTCAAGATTGAATCATTACTGTTTTTACAATCTAAGCTTAAACGAAATTGATTTATGCCATGAAAAGATTTTTTTTTTTTTTATGATGATTTTTGAGGTACATAACATATGGTATTAGAGAAAAAGTTACAACATTGGGCCTGAACAGGGCCACATTAATTTCTTAGTATATATATTCTGATCTATGAGAAAACTAACAAACTTTGTGAATTACAGACATAAATATTTTATGTTTTGTGTTAAATAATGGCAGCTCAAGAAGGTGCATAAATCAGGATGGAAGAGAATCCGCAACAAGGACCTCCTGGAGATATGAGACAAAACAGTGATGGAAGCTCACCCACGGAGGTGTTGGAAACAATGAGAAACCTTATAGTTGAACTACAGGTTTTCAAGGTTGACAATGAAAAATTAAAGAAGACACAGTAGGAACAACAAGAGATAATTGAAGTCGTGTTGCATAGTATAGTAACCAAGAAAATCCCAAAAGATGATAACCATGAGGAAGATGTTAGCAAAAGTGCCTCTAAGAATTATGATGCGAAAATATAAAAAAGGAGACAGTTCGTCTGATGGGACACCTTTAGCTGAAGACAAAACCATACCAGACAAGAAAAGAAAACAAACGAACCACCTTGAAGGAGAAACTAAAAAGATTAAACCAGCTACTTTTGATGGAGAGTCAAGGACAGGAGAAGAAGTCGAGGCATGGTTGTTGGACATCAAAAAATACTTCCAAATCTACAACTATTCCAGCAACATGAAGGTCAGAATGGCCATCTACAATCTGAAGGGAAAGGATAACATTTGGTGGCAGGACCTAAAATTGGCCAAGGGCCTAAAGGAGAAGCAGTTGCAATGGTTTGACTTCAAGAAATATTTTAAGAAACAATACCTTTCTGATAGCTATTATGAAAGGAAGACAAAAGAATTTTATGAATTATGGCTCAAACAAATGACGATGGATTACCTTATAAATAAATTTCTAGAATTACTAAGGTTCGTACCATACATCCGGGAGGATAAGGTAAAAATCCAACGATTCTTAAGTTGTTTACCACAATCCTACAGGGACAAAATTGAGTTTGACAACCCCAAATCCTTGAGTGATTCATTCAGGAAGGCATGCATGTGCTATGACCAGTATAAACAACGCGTAGAGTTTCCCAAGACTTGGAAGGATAAGAAGCAATATGGAAAAAACCAGTGGAAGAAGAGATACCAGCCAACTCCTTATCAGAATGCAGCAAAGCGTTTCCCAAGGAAGGATTTTCACTCCAATCATCTGAATACAAAAGGTAGCAGTAAACCGGTAAACCTTGGAATGAAGAAGTTTGGGGACAACTCCCGTGAGCCATTAAAGTGTTGGGAGTGTGGAGAACCTCATCTAAGGAGGAACTGTCCACGCTTAAGTGCATCAAACAAAACTATTTTTCAAAATTTGCAGGAAGCCTCCACAATGGGTGACATGGGAAGAAGTCTGCATCGGATAGATGCAGCCATAGATGGTCGACAAGCTGACCACCAGTCCTCAGTGGTAGAGATTAAAGGTAAAATCCTTGACACTCGAATTTCTATTTTAATTGACCCTGGAGCTACGTTAAGTTATATTACTCCTGATGTAGTAGAGTCGAATAAACTTAAGAAACAAAAGCATGAAAAACCTTGGCTTGTAGAACTAGCAATAGGGAAAAGTAGTTAACTTTATTTTTGATCTTGAGTTCAGTTTAGATGGTCAAAAGATAAGGACCAATCTGAAAATCCTACCACTAGGGTGTTATGATATGATTATTGGGATGGACTGGTTGGAACAACACAAAGCAGTACTAGATTGTTATACAAAGATACTTAGCTATAAAGATAATTTTGGCACTGTTAGAACAACCCAAGGCATACCAAAACTTGTGTCAGTCAGACAATTTTCAACGATGAAATTCAAGAAATGTGTTAGAAAGGGATGTCAAATTTACGCCATCCAAGTAACAAATCTATTAGAAAAAGAAGATAAGCCCAAGTTAGAAGACTTTGATGTCCTATGTGAATTTAGCGACATGTTTGTTGATGAGATACCAGAATTGCCTCCTAGGAGAGAAATAGATTTCTCCATAGACTTACTACCCAGATCAACCTCTATCTCAAAAAGCACCCTACCGAATGAGTCTACTAGAACTAACATAATTAAAAATACAATTACAGGAATTGTTGGATAAAGAGTATATCAGACCAAGTGTCTCGCCATGGGGAGCACCAGTCCTCTTTGTGAAAAAGAAAGACGGTACTCTAAGACTATGTATCGATTATAGACAACTAAACAAAGTGACCATTAAGAACAAATACCCCTTACCATGGATAAATGATCTGTTGGATCAAGTTGGTGGGGCCAAGATCTTCTCAAAATTGGATTTACGATTTGGATATCATCAAGTTAGGATAAAGGACCAGGACATAAACAAAATAGCTTTTCGAACAAGATACAGACACTAGGAGTTTGTAGTCATACCTTTCGGACTCACTAATGCACCAACCACGTTTATGTGCTTGATGAACAACATTTTTAGCAAGTACTTAGACAAGTTCATGGTAGTATTTATCAACGATATTCTGGTCTATTCTAAAATGGAGGAGGAACATGATGAACACTTACGGATAGTTCTGCAAACACTGAGAAAACACAAACTATACGCAAAATTCGACAAGTGTGATTTCTATCAAAAAGAAACACAATATTTCAGACATTTCATTTCCTTGGAAGGTATTGTCATGGACCCGAAAAAGATAAAATCCATTATGGAATGGCTAATACCTAAGGATGTGGCATATATCCAGTCATTCATGGGAATCACCAGGTGTTATCGCAGATTTATAGAAGGGTTCTCCAAGATAGCCTACCCTATCATGTCATTACAAAAGAAAGGAACCAAGTTTAACTGGTCGCAAAAGCGTCAAGACAGTTTTAACAAGCTAAAAGAATTATTGATGTCAGCGCCCATCTTGAAGGTAGAAGACCCAGATAAAGACTTAACAGTATGCGTTGAAGCAAGTAAAGAGGGGCTAGGCGGTGTTCTAACTCAGGAAGGGAACGTGATTTGCTATGAGTCCCAGAAATTAAAGGAACACGAGAAAAATTATGTCACTCATGACTTAGAATTGGCAGCAGTAATACATGCCTTAAAAATGTGGCGACACTATATCATGGGCAGAAAATTCTTACTATTGACAGATAATAGCGGAGTGAAATATTTGTTTAACCAACCAGACCTTAATGCAAGACAATAAAGGTGGCTAGCCTTCTTGAGCGAATTTGACTTCGAAGTCAGACATATCAAGGGTAAGGAAAATAAAATAGCAGATGCTTTAAGCCGCAGAATCCATCAGTTATTTGAGATAAATATTAGCAGAGCAGAAAGTGATCTGGAAGAAAGAATAAGAATGGCAGGTGTTAATGATGAAAATTACGCTAAGATGATGGTGGAATTACAAAATAGTTTCACAAACTCAGATGAACCAGATATAAGTATTGACAAGGAGGGACTATTAAGATTTAAAAATAGACTTTACGTACCAGATTCAGTAGAAATAAAATTAACTATTTTAGGCGAAGTGCATAAGAAACCATACTCTGGCCATCTAGGTTACCAGAAAACAATAACAACACTCATAAAACTATTTTACTAGCCTAATATGAAGGGAGAAACATCAGAGTACTTGGCTAGGTGCCAAGATTGCCAGTAGGTTAAGGCTGAACACCACCATCCAGCCGGCCTATTACATCCATTACCAGTACTAGAATGGGAGACCATCTCACCGGACTTTATCACAGGTTTGGCTAAAACTCAGAAACAGAATGATTCTATCATGGTTGTAATCGATAAACTTAGTAAGTCTGCACACTTTATTCCTGTAAAGTCTACTTTTAAATCTATTAACATTGCTGAAATATTCATGAAAGAAATTTTTAGACTGCATGGTATTCCTAAAATTGTGATTTCAGATAGAGACGTAAAATTCACATCCGCTTTTTGGAAGGAATTGTTTGCAGGGATAAATACTAATTTGAATTTCAACACGAGTTACCACCCACAAACATATGGACAGACCGAAAGGACAAACCAAATCATAGAAGATATGCTCTGCATGTATGTAAGAACAAAACCGAACAAGTGGGAAGACTACCTACACTTGGTGGAATTTGCATATAACAATGGGTAACAATCTTTGGCTAAGTTGAGACCTTTCGAAATACTGTATGGAAGAAAGTGTACAAATCTGATTAGCTGGGATAACCCAACTGACAGACTCATGGTTGGACCAGAGATGCTCCAAGAAATGGAGAACATGGTAAAGAAAGTACAACATAACTTAAAAGAAGCACAAGACAGACAGAAGAGCTATGTGGATCAGAAAAGAAATCACTTGGAATTTCAAGTGGGAGACCATGTTTATTTGAAGGTCAAAGCATGAAAAAGCTCGCTGAAGTTGGGGAAATGTGCGAAGATGGCACCCAGGTTTTGTGGGCCCTTCGAGATACTAACTCGAATTGGACCCGTAGCATATCAGCTTGCACTTCCAGCTAATCTAAGAATTCATAATGTATTTCATGTTTTTTTGTTAAGAAAGTATATTCATGACCCTACTCATATGATTGATTGGAAATTGGTGCATGTGGAACCCGAGGGAGAGTTCTAGGTGGAACTCCTGTGAATTATGGACTAGAGAGAAGTAACACTTCGGAACAGAGGCATCGCTCAGGTAAAGGTGCAATGGAAGCACTTTAGTTCTCAGGAGGCAACTTGGGAATTGGAGGGAGATTTGTGGAAATATCATCCAATCCTGTTCCAGGAAAGGAAAGAGCACTGAGGATCATGTTTTAGTGAAGGGAGAAAGGATGTGACATCCCCCAAAAATAAATATTTTTATTTTTATGTGCGGGAAATTTATTTCCGTTTTTGGCAAATTCAAATCTGGAATTTTTTTATCATTTATGGCAATTCTGAATTTTGAATTTAATAATTGTATTTAATTATTGTGACTATTGGGCAGAGATCTGTTTGGACCCAACTAACTATTTGACTATGACACTTGTATCACAAAAAAATAATTATATTAACTACAGGAGGACAAATGGAACAACCATGCTAAAATCAGCTGACCATGACTCCATGAGTGGGGAGCAAGTTGGAACTGCCTCTGGGCTGATGATTACAAGTGGAAAATCAGATATTTGACCACTGGCAGCCCCTGAAGATCAGGGATTAAGAAAATATGCAAAAATCCCCAAAGAAGGGAAAAGACCTGGGCAAAAATGGGTAAATAGCATATGGGAGGAGGCAGGACACTGCCAAGTATGCGGGGAAGGTATTCCTGAGCTCTCTTGCCGTTATGAACACTGTGGATTGAGTGTGAGGTAAGAGGAGCCTGTTGAAACATAATCACCTTGTTTTTATGAGAATTGTTGAGTAAGTGTGAGGCAAGACGATAACTGTTGGAATTGAAGGACATAGTTGAGGAGGGGTTTCCAAGTTTTCCCTCATAGATTCATGGTTAGGCTAGGGGGTGAATCGGGCATGTGATTTTGGCTTCCCTGTTCTATGGTTCGGAGGAACATGGTTGTTCCCTTTGTCTTCCCACGGATTGGAATTCAGATATGTTAAATATTCTCCTTCTCTGTTCTAAACGATTTTATATCTGATGCAATATAGTTGTTAAATCGGAACTAGAGTGATTTCCATTTTGTGTCTGAATGATTTTATATCCAATGCAAAGGTCTGTGTTTAATCAGAACTAAAATATTTCAATTCTCTGATGAATGATTCAATCACGGATGTAATGCATATTCTAATTATGATAGATAATAATGTATAGGAAAATTTAGTTCAAATGCATGAATCCTAAAGACTGACATAGAACATATGGTAAATCTAACCTCTAGTGATCCCTTTCTGAACGAACGA
Organism: Picea engelmannii; assembly: GCA_009831015.1. NCBI lineage: Eukaryota > Viridiplantae > Streptophyta > Pinopsida > Pinales > Pinaceae > Picea > Picea engelmannii. Next base: position 400,940 of record ML780927.1, read on the forward strand.
TAGAATTTGGCCTTTTTATTCGTTATGATAGCTAAAAGGTTATGCATGGTTGAACTCTGGAAGAAATCCCCTCTAAATTAAATTGTTTGTTACTTTCTTTCTGTTTGTGTTTTCTGAGTAAAATCAATGCTGAAAAATGGTAGATTTGGGAATGGATGTTATACTATAAGTTCTGAAATCTAACTGTATGAATATTGTCGGGAACAAAATGTTGGATCATGTTGTCATTGATGCCAATGGTTTGATTACTTGGGAGATTGTTGGATCATATGTCATTGATGTAAATGGTTTGGTTTGATTGATGTCATTGGTTGATGTCAAGTAATTGATTGATATGATTCCCTTGA
>ML780927.1:423461-439091 GCA_009831015.1 Picea engelmannii
GATACCTTAGGTGACCCCTTTGAGTGGGAAAGGGCTGTTGATTATAGCAAAAGGAGGTCAAAAAGGGTGATACTGGCATATAGTTGGAGGTCAATGGTAAGTAGTATGGGCAAAGATCATGGTCAAAACAGGGGACCAACAATCTGTTTGATCAAGTTGGTGGGGCCAAGATCTTCTCAAAATTGTATTTATGATCTATATATTATCAAGTTAGGATAAAGGACCAGAACATAAACAAAACAACTTTTCGAAAAAGATACATACACTACAAGTTTGTATTCATACCTTTCGGACTCACTAATGCACCAGCCACGTTTATGTGCTTGATGAACAACATTTTTTGCAAGTGCTTAGACAAGTTCGTGGTAGTATTTATCGACTATATTCTGGTGTATTCTAAAACAAGGGAGGAACATGATGAACACTTACAAATAGGTCTGCAAACACTAAGAAAACACAAACTATACGCAAAATTCGACAAGTGTGATTTCTATAAAAAAGAAATACAATATTTAGGACATGTCATTTCCTCAGAAGGTATTTCCGTGGAATGGAATGGCGAGTACCTAAGGAATGTGGCAGATATCCGGTCATTCATGGGAATCACCATGTATTATCGCAAATTTATAGAAGGGTTCTCCAAATAGCCTACCCTATCACGTCATTACAAAAGAAAGGAACCAATTTTAACTGGTCGTAAAAGTGTCAGTTTTAACAAACTAAAAGAATTATTGACGTCAACACCCATCTTGGAGGTAGCAGACCCAGATAAAGACTTCACAGTATGCGTTGATGCAAGTAGAGAGGGGCTAGGTGGTGTTCTAACTTAGGAAGGGCACGTGATTTGTTATGAATACCAGAAATTAAAGGAACACGAGCGAAATTATGTCACTCATGACTTAGAATTGGCAGCAGTAATACATGCCTTAAAAATGTGGCGACACTATATCATGGGCAGAAAATTCTTACTATTGACAGATAATAGCGGAGTGAAATATATGTTTAACCAACCAGACCTTAATGCGAGACAAGCAAGGTGGCTAGCCTTCTTGAGCGAATTTGACTTCGAAGACAGACATATCAAGGGTAAGGAAAATAAAGTAGGAGATGCTTTAAGCTGCAGAATTCATGGGTTATTTGAGATAAATATCAGCAGAGCAAAAAGTGATCTGGAACAAAGAATAAAAATGGCAGGTGTTAATGACAAAAATTATGCTAAGATGATGGCAGAATTGCAAAATAGTGTCACAAACTCAGATGAACCGGATATAAGTATTGACAAGGAGGGACTATTAATATTTAAGAACAGACTTTACGTACCAGATTCAACAAAGATAAAATTAACTATTTTAGATGAAGTGCATAAGAAACCATACTCTGGTCATCTAGGTTACCAGAAAAAAATAACAGCACTCATAAAACCATTTTACTGTCCTAATATGAAGGGAGAAACAACATAGTACTTGGCTAGGTGTCAAGATTGCCAGTAGGTTAAGGCTGAACACCAGCATCCAGCCAACCTATTACAGCGATTACCAGTACTAGAATGGAAATGGGAGACCATCTCACTGGACTTTATCACAGGTTTTCCTAAAACTCAGAAACAGAATGATTCTATCATGGTTGTAATCGATAAACTCAGTAATTCTGCACACTTTATTCCTGTAAAGTCTACTTTTAAATCTATTAACATTGTTGAAATATTCATGAAAGAAATTTTTAGACTGCATGGTGTTCCTAAATTTGTGATTTCAGATAGAGACGTAAAATTCACATCTGCTTTTTGGAAGGAATTGTTTGTAGGGATAAATACTTATTTGAATTTCAGCATGAGTTACCACCCACAAACATATGGACAGACAAAAAGGACAAACCAAATCATAGAAGATATGTTCCGCATGTATGTTTAAACAAAACCAAACAAGTGGGAAGACTACCTACACTTGGTGGAATTTTCATATAACAATGGGTACCAAACTTCGACTAAGTTGAGCCCTTTCGAAATAATGTACGAAAGAAAGTGTACAAATCCAATTAGTTGGGATAACCCGACTGACAGACTCATGGTTGGACCAGAGATGCTCCAAGAAATGGAGAACATGGTAAAGAAAGTACAACAAAACTTGAAAGAAGCACAGGACAGACAAAAGAGCTATGCGGATCAGAAAAGAAGACACTTGGAATTTCAAGTGGGAGACCATGTTTGTTTGAAGGTCAAAGCTCGAAAACGCTTGTTGAAGTTGGGGAACTATGCCAAGATGGAACCCAGGTTTTGTGGGCCCTTCAAGATACTAACTCGAATTGGACCCGTAGCATATCAGCTTGCACTTCCATCTAATCTAAGAATTCATAATGTATTTCATGTTTCTTTATTAAAAAAGTATATTCATGACCCTACTCATATGATTGATTGGAACTTGGTGCAGGTGGAAACCGAGGGTGAGTTCCAGGTGGAACCCCTGCGCATTCTGGACTGGAGAGAAGTAACACTTCGGAACATAGTCGTCACTCAGGTAAAGGTGCAATGGAAGCACTTTAGTCCTGAGGAGGCCACTTGGGAATTGGACAGAGATTTGCGGAAATCTCATCCAATCCTGTTCCAGGAAAGGAACGAACACTGAGGATAGTGTTTTAATAAAGGGGGAAAGGATGTGATGTCCCCCAAAAATAAATATTTTTATTTTTACGTGATAGAAATTTATTTCCGTTTTTGGCAAATTCGAATCTAGAATTTTTTTTCCATTTACGGCAATTCCAAATTTCAAATTTAATAATCGTATTTAATTATTGTGACTGTTGGGAAGAGATCTGTTTGTACCCAACTAACTATTTGACTATGACACTTGTAACACAACAGAATAATTATATTAACTGCAGGAGGACAAATGGAACAACCATGTTAAAATCAGCTCACCATGACTCCATGAGTGTGGAACAAGTTGGAATTGCCTCTGGGCTGATGATTACAAGTGGCGAATTAGATATTTGGCCACTAGCAGCCCCTGAAAACCAAGGATTAAGAAAATCTACGAAAATCCCCAAAGGAGGGAAAAGACCTAGGAAAAAATGGATAAATAGCATATGCGAGGAGGCAGGACGCTGCCAAGTATGCGGGGAAAGGATTCCTAAGCTCTCTTTCTCTTATGAACACTATGGAATGAGTGTAAGGCAAGAGGATCTTATTGAAATAGAATCACCTTGTTGTGATGAGCACTGTTGAGTAAGTGTGAGGCAAGAGGATAACTGCTAGAATTGAAGGACATAGCTGAGGAGGAGTTTCCAAGTTTGCCCTCATGGATTCATGGTCAGGCTAGGGGGTGAATCAGGAAAGTGATTTTGGCTACCCTGTTCTACAGTTGGGAGGAACATGGTTGTTCCCTTTGTCTTCCCATGGATTGTAATTCAGATATGTTAAATCTTCTCCTTTGTTGTTCTGAACGATTTTATATCTGATGCAATATAGTTGTTAAATAGGAACTGGAATGATTTCCATTTTTTGTTTGAATGATTTTATATCCGATTCAAAGGTCTATGTTTAATTGAAACTAAAATATTTCCATTCTCTGATGAATGCTTCAATCACGGATGCAATGCATATTCTAATTCTGATAGATAATAATGTATAGAAAAATTTAGTTTGAATGCATGAAGCCTAAAGACTGACAGAGAACATATGGTAAATATAACCTCTAGTGATCCCTTTCTGAACGAATGATAGAATTTGGCCTTTTTATTCGTTATGATAGCTGAAAGGTTATGCATGGTTGAACTCTGGAAGAAATCCCCTCTAAATTAAATTCTTTGTTACTTTCTTTCTGTTTGTGTTTTCTGAGTAAAATCAATGTTGAATAATGGTAGATTTGGGAATGGAGGTTATGCTGTAAGTTCCAAAATCTAGTTGTATGAATATTGCCGGGAACAAAATTCCTAAGTTAGTAAACCCCGAAACCTGAATTTGTAGGGCCCACACCCTTACCTTTTCGTAACTTCGCGATTCGACATTTGGTGATGTGTGATGTTTTTCATCGGGAGTTAGTAAACCCCGTAACCCGAATTTGTAGGGCCCACACCCTTACCTTTTCGTAACTTCATGATTCGGCGTTTGATGTTGTGTGATGTTTTGCATCGGGAGTTAGTAAACCCTGAAACCTAAATTTGTAGGGCCCACACCCTTACCTCTTTTGCATTTTCGGAAGTTTGGATATGTTTATGTTTGAGTATCAGAACTCGTGAAATTCTGAAACCCTGAAATGCGGGACCCACTCTCCTTTTTCGCCTTTTCGAAGGATTGTTCATGTTGATGTTTGGACATTAGAACTCGCGAAGTTGTGAACTCTAAAATCCCGATGTGTTGGTCATACCTCCTTCCACCTTTCACTTTTTTGAAAGTTATGGTTTGTTGTTGGTTGGTATTTGAAAACCCTGAAACCCCGATTCCCCGAAATTATGAAATGTTAGTACACGTAATTTTGGGAACTGTTGGTGTTTGAAGTTTTGGCTTTTGCAGTCACGGGATTTCGAAATCATAGGCGCTGGTCACTTTTTGTGATTTCGGAAGTTGTCGTGTGTTGATCTTAGTTGTTGAATTCACGAAATCCCGAACCCCGAAACCCCGACGTGCTATCTTTTCGTGATTCGGGAGTTCTTGGGTGTTGTTTTCTTTTTGTTTTGGATTTTGAATAAAAACATGGGGTCCGGATGGGATGGTCCTCTGGGGGGCCCCTCCTCCAATGTGGAAACTCCAAGATGGCGGAAATCCGAAGAACGAGATCAATGGCTCCTGTTGTTTCTCATCCAACGGTTGTTACCTCTTAAGCTTGTGAATGATCAGCCTTAACATCCGCATAGAACTTTAAGATCTGACGGTTCACGAGATTTCTATACCTTCCGATTATTTTTCCACCCTCGGTTCCCTTAAAGGCTTTTGATCGCTATCCTCCTAAGTTTTCATCGATCAGCCTTAACTTCCGCATAGATCTAAGGGATCTAACAGTCCACTGGATTTTGGTTCTTTTCCCGACACTTTATCACCGTTCATTCTTCTAAAGATATTTGGCGAGAAGGATTTGGCATTTTTCCATTGGATCTTGACCCCTGTGAGACAATTTCACTCTCTGCCTCGCTCTGAACACTTCAGGGTGATATCCTTTTCTCTCTCTGAACAATGGAGGCTCCTTTGAGCTAAGTTCGTTTCTCTCTCTTACTTTGAGTATGCTGGAAGGGTGCAACGAATAAGGGAAGGAACAGAAACATGGAGGGAATTTTTACCCACAAAAGCTTTCTGTTTGAAGTATATTAGGTGGGTGTAATAATATCCTTATAGTCAAGATTGAATCGTTCCTATTTTTACAATCTGAGCTTAAACGAAATTAATTTATGCCATGGAAAGTCTTCTTTAAAATTCAATGGGCCTTCCTTCCTACATTAAAACTGCACCAATTCCATGGCCCGAAACATCACACTCCACAATAAATGTTTTTGTGAAGTCAGGTGTGGTCAAGATGGGAGTTGTACACATAGCCTCCTTAAGTTTTTGAACATATTTGGTTTCTTCTTCTTTCCAAGAAAATGATTCCTTTCACTATGTCTTAGCTAATAACTAATACTACTACTAAATTGAAGAGTATATATTTGGTAATAAATACCCTTTATACAAAATAACAAACAAAACATACTCAAAGACTTGAAGTTGGATCCTGACCATTGAAATTTCCTGGCTTGTTCGTGTTCTCTATAGGCTCCATAGGGGAATTTAAATGTGGAAGATGCATCATATTTGAAGCTTCCATTCCACCATTACTTTCTTCGGGAAGAGAATTCCCATGTTTTTCATCCCTCTGAACCAATTGAACTTGAAGTGATGACAATTGGCTTCTCAGATTCTCAACTTCATCTTTAAGATAACCTATTATAACACAATGTTGCATCACAATCTCTAAGGAAAATGAAGCAGTTGAGCTAAGAGAACTGACCCGGATGATTAGACATTGTCTTTCCTCAACGTCGTTTACCTCCATTTCCTTGCCGTGGAAACAATCAATATCTCTATTTTCAATGTTGTGCCAATTACCCAAAATATCCAATAAATTATCACACTGAGAACCGTATAATGACAATACAAATGCCTCTTTTACAACATCAAAGAAATTCATAAAAATCCCACTAACTTCTAGCAATAATACACCATATTTAGCCACAGGAATACAACATTTGATAGCACAGAGAGGAGGAGAAAATTCCAATATCATAAAATTCACAGTAGAATCCACTAAGAGAACTTTATCTTGGAGAAACAATCATACTCGAGCTCCCCAAGATAATCAACAATCTGTCCTTAAGGAGGCCAAAAAACAAGATGTCTCACAAGGCTTCCTCCTCTCCATAAATCAAAAGATAATCATTTCCTAGAAGGGTAATAATATACCCATGTGCCTTCAAATCCATAGTTGGATAATGTCCCATGGGTTGGCCATGCAAATTCAAGGTTTTGTTGGCGACGCCTCCCAAATTTAGAATTCTATACTTTATTGTCCCTTCTGCACCATATTCATCCATAATATATGTGCTCCTCATTTTCTTCAGATCCATTGAATTGGTAAAAAAAAATTACGAGGAGTGTACAATCATCACGATGTTGCGATTCCAACCACAAGCCAAGACAATTATCCCATAAAACTTATTCATTGTTGTGTTACTATTTAAATGCACCACATGACCCAAAATTGCAAAATGTGTGTGGAATTCACGTGGAAGGAAGATACATTCCACGTGTTTGAGGTCAACGCTACTGCAAAGCTAGGTCATAACAATGGGAGATTAACCACATGCTCTTCTCCATCCAACCCCATACGATTATGGGTTAATCCTATAGCCATGTTCGCCATTGCATCTACTTCAAGATTGTGATGACATTAGATATGAAAGAATTTAACCTTGAGATTAAGTAAGGAAATCCTTATAAGCTCTACCAATTTGTTTAAACCTATATCTTTAGGAGAAGAGCTAGATACAAAATAATGAATTGTATTTTTGGAATCTCCTACTATGTACAAAATGGAAATTTTCCTTTTCTTTACCAATTGAACTCCTTGGAATAGTGCATATGCTTCGGCCTTGTTATTAGAATATATCCCTAGATTCCTTAGAAATACAATTCTCAATTTCTTATAGGGTCGTAAAGTATCCCTCCTGCACTTGCCTCCCCTAAATAAATATTTTCAAAAATCAGAATATAAAAAAATTGCAATCTTTTTCTGGATTAAATGTTTTTAAACATTTAAAGTCTTTCTTAAATATTAGATAACAATTCAAGTGAATTAAAATATATTAATATATTAATAAAATAATAAAAATATATATTAATACACTAATAACAATAATAATAATAATAATCTATTTTTAAGGTCACGACCAAGCCAACACACCAAATTGGTGTATGAGACCCCCTTTGTTTGTGGGAAAAGGGACCCCCTTCGCCCAACGATTTGACTGGTAAAGTCTACGAAGGTATACATAGCCTACCCCCCTCTGGATTTGAACCTATGACCTCTTAAGAGAAAACACCTGTTCTTAACCATTAGGCCCACTCAGGCTGTATTAATATTAATACAACTCAATGGATTAAAATAAAGTATTAATACACTAATAAAATAGTACATTAATAATTCATTATTACATTAATGTAATGTATAAATTAAAGTATTAATTTACATGAATTAATGTATAATGTAAATTATTAATTATTTGATACTTTACTAATGTAATGAATTAATTAATTAATACATTAATATATTATTAATGAATCAATAAATTAATACATTGCTAAAGTATTAATACAATCATAAAATAATATATTGTTAAAGTAATAATACATTAAATTCATTAATAAATAATTTACTAAAATATGAATACAATAAAACATAATATTGGTAAAGTATCAATACACTAAATTTAAAATTATAAAATAGAGCATAAAATAAGCAAGATCAAACACGCATTAAACCAAGCATATCAATCATAGACTTGACATAGTGATTTATGTGGAAACCCAATGAGGGAAAAAACCATGGGCAATCATAGTCGGTATTCTTATTATTCAAGAGAGAATTACAATAGACTTCATAGGCATATGATCATCCTTTCCTCTCACACACTCTAGTCTCTGCTCCTTGCACGTGTTTGCACTCACATTGTACTCCACCTCTATGGATATGATCACATATATAACATCTATCACTCAATTATACAAATTGATCATGAATAGATCACATAGTTACATGATGTTAGGGACCTAACCCCACACGTAGGTAGAATAATATATTCCGATGTAATAAATGTCAATATTAATAAGGCCTAGAAATAAGGAAGAATACATCCAATGTAAGAAGACCTAATAGAAGCTTCCGCTTCTAGAAGGATCTTCTTCTAGATGGTTCTTTTGATAGACATATTTAGTACAAATAGGAGTCGAGGGTATGAGCAATTTTGTCTTGGATATTATCGTAATAGAGCTCTGCTCGAATTGATGTTTCCCCCTCGAAGAGGCAAGTGAACATTTCTCTCAATAATCAAAGTGCTATTTCTAGTGTTATTCTGGTATCATTTTGGTATTATTGTGGTGTTGTTCTGGTTATATTGTTGTTCATCTACCATTTCTAGAATTTTATTTCTGTTCTGCATACTTTTTATATCTATAATATTACAAGTGGTATCATAGCACTTTCCTCGGCAGAAAATTGCGGATAATTTTTTTTTTAGGGTAGAGACGTATTCCAACGTCTTTAAGCTATAGAGATTTGTCGTTACATGCATAAACCCATGGTCGAGGATTCATACACATAGGAAATACAAGTGGTACTTAAGAGCACATCTGTTGGCCACCCTTGTAACCATTGTTGGATCGACCTAGATTTCCTGAAATCCCTCTTTAGATAATCCGATTGACCGCCTGACTGCTATAGTTCCACCAAGAAAAACACATGGGAAGATGCTCTCTAGTACATGGATAGTATGGCTAAGGGCACAGTCTAGCCTCCTTAGTTGGTGCCCTGAGATATTGGGTCGAGTACTAATATTGGACCCCGCATGTATATCAGAGAGCTATAACACAGAGCAAACCCTTGGCTGTAGAACCCTTGAATACCTAACCTTTGGGGATGGAAACTAAAAAAAACACACAAAAGATATATTGTCGTGCAGTTGTGTCTCCTGCATTCGATTTGCAAAATCACTACACATTTCTTCCTGATTAATCATTTGGGATTTCATCACTGTAGTATTCTTCAGATCGGAGTATATCTCCGCATGTGGAAAAAAAATAAATAAAAAATCTGGATTTTGTTGCACCTTTATTTGAGACCTATTCCATTGGATTTTTCTCTTCGCCCTTATCACATTCATACCTATCATTTTTCAGCAAATGTTTTGACCCCACCCACCCCTTTTTGGTTCCCTCGTCATCATGGCTCATACCCATAGACAAGACTTGGAAGCTCACTTCAATACCTTGCAATCTAATTTCACAGAGACCCAACAAGAAGTGAGACAACTCAATGCCAATATTGCTACCATCAATAAAAACATGCATTCCTCCATCACCACCCCAATCGAGGAACTCAAGAAAGACCTCAAACAAGAAATTACTACCCAACTTGAATCTGTTGCTACGATGATCTTCACAAAGTTGCATATTCCTATAGATCCTCCCTTATCTGGCCCACCTTTGCATACTAAAGCTGAAACTTCCTCTCATTCCCATAATTTTCAACCCCATCACTTTCAGCATGACCTACGCCTTTCACGTGTGGATGTGACCAAATTTGATGGCTCAGATCCCATTGGCTGGGTAACTCAAATGGAACATTATTTCTCTTTGTACGACATTACGGATGAGTTGGCCAAACTCTGGTATGGTATTCTCCATATAGATCAAAAACGTTGGCAATGGTGGCAATGGAGAAAAACTGCATGCCAAGGGTATGCTTCTTGGACATGTGGCAGAGTTTTATGAATGCTTCAACACTGAAACCAACCATTTAGGTTGTTTGACAAAGTTGAAACAATCTGGCACAATGGAAGATTGTATAGCTTCTTTTGAGCGACTCTCTTTTCGTACAGAGGGAATGTCTGATGTTTTTTTCCGAGAATATTTTATTAGTGGCCTCAAGGATGAGATTTGTGCCCATGTCCTCATGCGTCGGCCTCAGAGTTTGGTGGCGGCTACTAAAAGAGATAAGGAAGCACAACAGGTTGTATGTTCTAAAAAAAATAAACCCTCCTTTATTCCTCACACTAAACTAGTAAATCCCACTCCTCCTTATACTCCACTAAAGATCCAAAAATTGACCAGAGCCGAAATGTTTGAACGCCAACTCAAAGGCCTTTGTTATAATTGTGATGAATAATATTTTCTGGGACACAAGTGTAAGGAACAAAATATTTTTATGGCCATCTCAGAGGATGTTTCAGAAGAGTATGTTGAAGCTCCCCTTGTGTCTGTGTCACCTGAATCCACAGACATAACCCCTCCCTCAGACCCTCCTAAAGTAGAACCAGTCATTTCCCTAAATTCTCTCACTGGCTTCTTTGCTCCCCAAACCCTCAATATAATTGGTTACATCAAGCATAGGAAGGTGATCATTCTTGTTGATAGTGGAAGCACCCATAATTTTATTCATCGCCACATTTCCCAAGAAACTAATTACTATATCCATGCAGTCAATCATTTCCAAATCATGATTGCCAATGGCAGGTCCATGAAATGTGGAGGGTGTTGTTGATTAAGGTTGGTTGTCATTGATGTCAACCCTTGAAAAATGTTTGGTAGCACAAATGTTTGGGTAATGGACCCAAGTTTTTTTGATGTAAAGATGACTCATTATTGTCTTCTCATGGTTGATAAGAAGTACAAATGGATGAACTCCAAAGTGGTCCCCTTATGGTGAAATCCCTCACAGGAAGACGCTTTGCGGATTGAGTTATCTTAGAAGTATGGTTAAAGAACCCATGATTAATTGTGGAATAATGAGATGAAGGTCAATGAATTTGTCAGTGAAACTATCCTAGATGGATAGTACTTTTCATGCCATTTTCGATGGTATGTGGAACACCACATAACTCCTCACGGTTAGAGAGTTATGGCCATGTGAAGTTGGAGGACCCTCATGAGTAATTTGAAAGCCCCAAAAAGTCAAAGTGTTTGCAAAAGAAATTATTTAAATAATAAAGTTAATGAAGAACTCCATAAAATAATGAAAGTGGAATACTACATGAAAGTATAAATAAGAGGCAATGCTATCTCATTTAATCACACTTGAACACATTGAATATCTTTTGTTTTGTGAGTCTTATTACAAGTACTCATTGATACATCTAAAGTTGCGAAGGTCTAAGGTAGTACGAAGGGTTGACGAAGAAATTCTCGGAATTACAAAGAATACTAAAAAACCTTATTATTTGAGGCATATGCAGGTTGACAATGTATTAGGGTTCGTACATACTGAGGTATACGCGGGCTGACAGTATATTAGGGTGCGTACATGTTGGTAAAACCATGGAAACTTGAGAATATGAAGATGCAAAGGTTCTAGATTATGAGATCAATCTCCTAGGAAGGTATACAATGCTCAGATACATCATATCTATCAATTGGTTCAAAAGGTATGTCTTATTTCTATGAATAGTTGGATTTTGATGTATTCATGAGAAATGGTTATGGAGATTTGAGGATTCTCCCTAGAAAGACTAGTGGTTGCATGGGATCTTCTGTATAAGTTAGATCTATAGAAATACAGTGTTGGCATATTTATCATTGATACTTCTTGTTGAGGAACATCTTGTATTTCTTGGCATGTGGCTAAGGTTGTTTGTGATATATGGTTGAGAGCTTGTATTGGTTGATATACTGAGAGGCTGGATATCAGAAAGGGTTTAAAGTCTAGATCATTTGAGGGTTATTATACGTATTCATGATTACACACACTTTTGGCACATGACTAGACAAAGATATGTATGAGGATGCATGAACATGGTATAGATACAGTCTGGATGTAGTGACAGGTTATAGATCTATGTGAAAGAAGTTACACAGGGTCAGAAGTTTTCAGAAGAAAAAAAACCCTATTTTTTCAGAAGGCATATGCAGGTTGCATAATATTTTGGTAGCGTACATACGCGGGCTGCATAATAGATATGGAGCGTACATATGCGTGTTGCAGCACTACAGGTCACGTACCTATTGTATTTTTTTGATACATGTTCAGCTCAGGTATAGATTGATTACATGGAAGTTGTATAGGTTGGTTGCAGGTTAGTGGTACAGGTTGATACAGTTGTACAATGGTATATCTCATAGTGATAGTGTGACAATGGTTCCATCATTCTACTTCTACGTCAGGGCGATTGGAAGGGGCAAGTATAGGTGGTTGTAGCCACCTTCCGGATGTAGTCGGAGAACATAGGGGGTTGTAGCCTCCTTCTGATTGTAGCTAGAGAATTGGGGAGTTGGAGCTTCCCTCAGGTTGTAGCCTAATAAAATAGGGGGTTGGAACCCCCTTCTAGTTGCAGCTGGAAAACAAAGGAAGTTAGTGCTTTCAATGAATTTAATTCTTCAAGACATATAAGAAAAATCATTCTGTGGTTTTCTCCGGCTTTGGGTTTCATTGCTTATTTACTCTGCAGTTATTGAATGATAATGCTACATTGATATAACACTTGGATTATACAGTTAAAAAAGATTATATTTCTCTATTACTGATTCACCCCCCTTCTCAGTAATCCAACAAGCGTTGTGAAAATGTGCGTCTCCAAATTGGTGAATACCACCTGAAATCTCATATGTTTGCTATCAACATGGGCGATTGTGACATTGTGTTGGGTGTAGACTGGATAAGGACTTTGGGTGCCATTCTCATGGATTTTAAGGAATTAACCATGAAATTAGACCAGGAGTGTAATATACCAGATATAAAAAGTATGTAGAACAGAAATAAAATGCTAGAAATGGCAAAATAACAGTAATATAACCAGCATAATCGGCCCTTTCTGCAACACCTGCGAAGAAAATGAAGTCTCACATGAGGTAGAGGTAGGGGTGGTTGCAGGACTCAGGTTTCTACAACCTTAGCTGGGACACAGATCTATGATTATAATACTTAATAGAGCACTTATCACCGCCAATTCATCATTATTTGACCAATATCTACTTCGCAGATAAAACAGAGCATCACAACATTTACCTAGATCTAATGCATCTAAGCACTTAACATAAAGAAATAGATTAGATCTAGCAGATTCGAGCACTAAGAAAGTTCACATGGGTCAGATCTAGCATCGAGGGTCATCATAAGCATAAAGCACAACAGATCTATCTATCTATATCAAAGCACTTAGCAAGTAAAGGCATAAACACATCAGAACATCGCACAGAGCAGAATAACATAGTATTTATGTGGTTCACCCCCAACTTGGGGCTATGTCCACCAAATATTCTTTGTTATTATCTTCAATCAGTCATCTACATGCACACAACCATAAAAACCATACTTCGCATAGGACAAGAGATCTCCACAGCTCGCTAGATCCTCCTTCCTTGCATTATAACACAAATCCTTTCACAATCTCTTACAAGGAATTTCATTTAGCTCTGCAAGTTCCACACAGTATGCACGAAGCCTTACAATTCTTGATCACATAGATCCAACTCTTAGCACTTAGTCAAATTGCACAACTACTTATTACATTTCCTAGCCTTCTATGTATACATACAAAATAGGCCTAAACATGGGTAAACCCATGGATCAACATTCCAATACCCGTTACATATTCTCAAATCCCAAAAAGGACCCAAAAAGGGGCTGAGATCCCACAATATATGCTTCGTCTTTGATAGGCTGTCGAAGTCCCAAAATAGGTCAAACTTGACCAAGGATCTCTCAAAACTTGGTCAAGGGCCAACAATATACCTCATTTTGAAATCAAGCTGCAAAAATAATGCTCAGATCAGAAAAAAGACAACACCATTGAATTCATGGTGTCGAATTACCCAAAAATGACTATCTTGACAACTCGATTCGACTTTGGCACTCCCAAGCCCAAGAATAATTTTTTCTCAGTTTTTGTGCCCCTCTACAACCTACAATTAATAACTGGACTGCATGGAAATGCATACCCAAAGGCCGTACCATACGCATGCATCCTTCCCTAGCTCAACAGAATCAACATTTAAGTAATTTAGGCGGCGTTTAATACAAATCACGGACCACTGTTCTATTGGTTTGGGCATAATTATTAAGGCGCGGAGTGGGAAGGAGGTTCTGAGGTCAAACCTGCGGGCCTCCCCCTTTTGGGTTTTAATTCGTTGCAATGTATATATATATATATTACAATTTTTTTCCGCTATGTTTAGCGGTGGCACCATCCATATCCCAACGGTTATATCACGACCAATTTTAGCGTGGTACACCAGATTTGGCGGACCCTCTAAACCTTTAATTTTTTTCAAGATTCGTTCACGGGATGTCATTGTGGTTTTTTAACCTGCCACGTGGTAGCTTCTGATTGGGCCATATGGAAACCTCTCACTAGGCCGCATTGTCCTCTACTATTTCATCATGACATGTTAGCATGCCACATCATCATGCCACATCAGTGTACGGATCATACGGACTGCCAGGTGGCACGATCCTATTGGTCCACGGATCAGCCCGAAAATGCCAAAACTGGGTGACGCATGTGTTACACATTATTTTCGTCATCCCTGTGACCATTAATGATGTAAACCTATCTGTTTCCTTCAGAGGGGTCAGTGGCCTGAGTTCCTGAAGAGAGAAGGGAGAATAACTTTTCCTAAGAAAAGAAGTTGCATTTTCCCTTGTAAAAACCCTGTAAAAAAGGAAGTTCGCAGGTTGCTATATAGGCAGGGTGCGAGAATGCCTGATTCTTGTAGGTTGCACCATATCTAGGGTGTGAGATGTTCACAAGTTTCTCTATAGGTAGGGTGTGAGAATGCCTACACATGGGAAAAACAAGCATTTTCTCGAATCTTCTAGAAGGAGAAACTTCTATGGTGAGGTGGCATCCGAATGTTTTGGATCTTACTCTCTTTTATGATTTAGTGGGATCATCCTAACCTCCTCACTGTTGGGTATATGTTATATTCTTTGCACGAGTAGTAGTGTATGAGCGTCTGCGTCGGACGCGCAGGGGGGCAGAGCCTCCCGCGTGGGGATTCGGGGGCAGCGCCCCCCAATTTTTTTTTTTTCGGGCCAACATATTTCTGTCGGGCCGACATATTTCCGGGACGACATATTACCGGGACCACATGGTATTAGGTGGTTTTCAACACATGGTTTTTTGCCGATGGTTTTCTATTTCTGGTTAAGGAATTAGGGTTTTGGATGCCGCTGGCTCCTATATGTATATTGTATTGTAAAAAATGCAACACAATGTATGAATATAATATATGCTGGTTTTCCCAGTTTGGGTTTCCAGGTGAAAAATCTCTGTGTAATGTTTGTATTTTCCATTGTATCTTTTCTATTCTTTTTTGAATATCAGTTTGCAGTAGATATTGTACAAGGTTAGAATTTACATTTGGTATCAGAGCTTTATTGGCTTCAGGGGGATGCCTTT
>ML780927.1:471268-490142 GCA_009831015.1 Picea engelmannii
GACTTGAACTCAAGACCTCTTACTTAATAAGGAAAGTTTTAACCAACTGGTCTAGCAAAACATATTGTAATGTTCAGAAGGAGGATTGGGGGTGTTGTTGTTGTTGTTGTTGTTGTTGTTGTTGTTGTTGTTGTTGTTGTTGTGGAATACGGCCTTGGAGAGCATGCTCCAAAAAAACTCTTTTCACACAAGAAAAACATTTTGCTCCTGATTCTGACTGTAATGGTCGTATCTTGGGCAAACAAAAACCTTTTCGAGTGAAATGAAAAGTGTTCCTGAATGAAAAGCATGCTCCAGACGCAATGGAACAATCCTTTCATCCCAAAAATGTACAGAAATTCCAGAAAATGGAGATGAGGCAACTCAGCTTCACGATCTCGATCTACAACAGGAGAGGGTCTTCAAACAGGCTCTGATACCATGTTCGACAACACAGGTATTCCAACAGAGGATGAACACCTTCAGTAACCACTCAAATAACCAAATCAAATATCAACACACCGATTTTTTCACGTGGTAAAACCTCCACGGGGAAACATCCACGGCCCCAGCCAACACGGCCACTTGGAGCAGTTTATTAATGCAAAGAAAAAGATTACAGAGAGATTTTACAAGAGAGTTTCTCACAATCAATCATCGAAAAATGACCCTCCATGATCTTTAAATAGAGATCATGGACCAATCGGGTGTTAAGCCACAAATCAATGGTCGTTAAGATCGAGGAGAGTATGAACCGTCGAATCACTCTATGTCGGGAACATATCATGACCGTCGGATTTCCTAACTACAAATGCATACTAATGCATACTAAAGAAACACACTTTTACCTAACGACATATTAGACCAATTAGATCTTAACTAACTCCTAAGTGTCTAAATATCCTAACACATGTCAACCATTGGTGAGAAACTTACTGGGAGCAAAGTTCCATAGAGGAGTCTGGAATATATGGGGTCGATCCCACTTGGGATTTTTTTGTAGATGCGGTAAAGGAACAATATTACCCTGTTGGCAACTATGAGGACCAGTACATTAGATGGACCACACTGCAGGAAGAGAGGGTCCAAGAAGTTCCAAAATTCACCAATACCTTCCATACCTTGCACACCAAGCTGGGTATCAAAGACTCTAAACGACATTTGGTTCTGAAATATCGTGGGGCTCTACATAGATACATCCAAACTAAAATGGATTTTTTGGACATCTCATCACTCGGTTCTTCTTATCGATATGTTGTTAAAATTACGTAGAATTTTAAGAAACAGAACAAACCAGATTTTGGGTCTGCAAATCCTCAACAACCAAAGTATGATAAAGATAGACCTAACAAAAAACATCCAAAAAACTAGTCCAATCCATAGGAAAATAAGGGTCATGGAAAGACGAAGAAGGACAGTGAAAAATGGTGTGATTTCCATAAAATCCCCTAGCACAACACCGATGAATTTCGCTCAAAACAGTAATCGGTGGATGAGATAAAATACAAGGAGCTGAACCTTGATTCAGAATTTGATTCTTAAAATATCGATAGAAGACATGTCATTGACAAAAACCCCACTGTTATTGTTGTGACCACAACAATTCAACCAAAAGAACCAACAGATTTTGAAGAGGGGGAGCACCCTTTTCATTCATAGATGTGGGTGAAGGGGACCCCGTTGCATTTTATTGTTGATAGCGGAAGCCAGAAGAACCTCATCTCAGCAGAGGTTGTCAAACAGTTAGGATTGTCGACAACACCACACCCATATCCATAAAACATTGGGTGGCTTCACCAGGGATGAGATCTTCATGTCAGCCAGTAGTGTCGATTGTCATACATCATCCAACCCTTCAAGGATGAGGTATTATGTGATTCCCCCCCCCCCCCCNATTTGTGATGTTCTCTTGGGCCAACGATATATGTGGAAGCCCCATGCTATTTATAGGTCTTGACCCTGTAGTGTCCTTCTTACTCTAGGGGTTCATATCCACAAGATACGAGAGGTAATTCCAACTATTTTCCCACCTAAACAATTTCGCAATGTAGTATATCATACTACAAAATTATGCTTTTTCACAGTCTTTTCAAAGTGTGAACAAAAGAACACCACTGCATCCTCAGTCCAAGCACCTTCTATCCAACAGAAGCATGTCGAAAATATTGCAGCAAAGTGTAAATATTCCTTCTACACATAGGAATCTCATGTATCAATACTAGTTAAAAATATCCAACCCTTCCAGCCATAGGTTCATGACAACCTTCAATAAGCTAAGCAGTGCAACTTTTCCAACAAGGAAAGAAACTCATCAAGATGAAGATTCAACAAATTATTTTCCCTCTCCCCCAGACCCTCAACGCAATGGATACCATTGCTTCCTAAGGAGTGAGGATTGATCCAGGTGCATATTAGTGGCCACCCATCTTTTCCAATTGGCTCAAAACAGGTTGCTGACAATTTTGGTAATTTACTATTTTTAGCAGTTTTTAACTTCCGTGACGATTTTGAGGGCCTAAATGAAGTTTTTTCGGGATCAAGCTTCTCAATGGTATCCAAAGGCTCTAATTGAGCCCTAAAAATTAATCTCTTTGATTATGTATTTCCAACGAGCTATTGTGCACCCCAAACGAAGATCATATGCCAAAGTTATGCCTCGAGGAAGTTGATAGACCAAACTACCCAAAATGGGGTCCACAAAACTGTTGGCTTTTCATCTTCCGGGGTTATGCTTTTGGATTCTATTTATGATAAAAAGGCCTTTGGATCCTCATTGTAAAATCATCTTCTTGTGAATGCGAGTATCAGACACATCTCTTCTCAGAGATAAGATGCAACCATTCTAGCGAGTCTTTCACTCTGTATTTTTACAGTCTTTGTACATTTTCGCTCATTAATAGAAAATTGTGTATTACTGTATCTTTGTGTTTATGGTTGCATCTCTGATACATTTCTATTAGATTATTGTATATCCGAGATATCTCTGTACATTGCTTTATTATATCTCGGCTCTCATTTTGTGCCAAAAATAATCTGGATCACTAACCCCTATAAAGGAGAACATAGAGAATTGAATAAAAGAAGAGGAAAATAGTATGTATGATTGAATTTTATAAATTAAATTAAATTTCTTTCTATTTTAATATCTCAAGTAGCTCAATAAAAGAATATAATGAAAGGATAACTTATAGCCAAGACGAAGCATTAGGATGAAAATAAGTACACTTTATTTTGAAGATATATTTGTTTATATGCAATTGTAGTTATATATTTTTGTTCAATTATATAGTAATTCCAACACTCTAAAAAGAGAGAAAATGGCCCAGGAAAGACGAAAGTTGACCCATCAATAATTAAATTTCTCAAAGAGAGAACAACTCCGAGGAAAGGAAAATCACCTAAGGAAAATCCCAACAACCAATAATATTGACGCATTTCCAAAACTAAGAACTTGAAAATGGAAACTTAGCAATAAAATTGGAACAGTCAAATTATACCAACCATTGATTTGAATCAAGCCATTAGATGGATGAACTAGAATTCCTAGCTATTGCAAATAACTATAGAAGTTGTGAATTCCTTCTATTCTCTTTAATCTGTTATCTTCCATACCATGAATAATGAATGGATTTTATCTTTGATATGTGCATTCATGCAAATAAAGTTTGCAATAGTAGCATAGCAATCAATGACAATGAACACAAATTTAGCTTCGAACGTGGCTAAATATTTTTTGATCTCGATAATCTCTGCTACAATATTCTCCTGAAAATTTATGTCTCTTTCTCCTTTGACCAAAAAGACCCATTGAGAGTGAAATTAAATGAAGAAATAGGGAGAGCTAGGGGGTGAGGGCAGACTTTTTCTTGTGGCATTATCCTAAAAAAAAAATTCTTTTCATTTTCTCAAAAAGACATTCTTTCCTCGGGTTTTAATATATTTTTTCCTATTTGACTTTACATTTACTTATTTTTTACATCATTTACATAAGCTTCAAAGATTGCCTATTTGTCTTGTAGGTACTAAGTCTTACCCATTCTTTAGTTTCAATAAGTTTGGATCATTTAAGTATGGAAATATTGAATTAGTTATATTTTTTTATATTTGTTCTATCCCTCCCTACTTTAAGCTTGCGATAGTTGTTACTCATTCTAAAATAAATAATGAATTTATCCTTAGTCAATATGCTAATATTATAAATATTTAATCACAACTTTTAGAATTTTTATGCTAAGTATCACAATAAAACAATTAGAAACATGGTAACCAAGCAAGAGATTTGTTAATACATAATCATAATTATAATATACTTAATATCCCAACACCCATATGGTTTTGTTGCACATCAATCTTGTAAATGATAATGCCACCAAAATAAAATAACCATTAATGGAAATGCCTATTACATAATTGAAATGATATATTGGATGCCTTATTTATCTATCTTATTCCACCCTAAACTAACCATAAGTACCTCATCATACAAACACATAATCAGTCGAACATCAACACACAATTTGTTTTCATTTATTCTTTCCCATACTTGCGATGCAAAAACAATGTAATTGATAAAAAGAAAGTAAAATAATGACACCTTTCTACATATACTGCGCTCAAGAGAAGAAATTTTACAAAGGAAAACAAAAGATATTAGTTAATTTGGTCTACTTTCCATTACCTTCTATAACTTGGTCTAGAAGATGAACTGGGACTGGTATCGAGTGCCGGAGTTGTTGTCATGTTTTCCGTAGTCATATTGGATATTTTAGGTTAGATAGTCAACATGGTTGTTGACTTGTGTGCCTTTGTTTCCTTGGTTGTAGAAATTGATTTCCTCGGTTTCCTTGGTTGTTGAATTGAATGTCGTAGTTGTTGTCTTGTTCGTCGAAGCCGCAAATGGTGTTGATGGGGCTGATTGATTCGATGTTGTTGTTGGTATTGATGTTGGGGTTGGCCACGTGGGTGTTGTAGTTGACATTGGTGTTGGGTATGTGTTATATTCTTTACATGGTTAGAACTAGTGTCCATTTTTGGGAGGTTTTTCGGCACATGGTTTTCGTTGATGGTTTTCTATTTACGGTTAAGAAATTAGAGTTGTTGACTAATCCGGGTTATTGGATTAGGGTTTTGGATGCTATGGGATCCTATATGTATATTTTATTTTAAACAATGCATGGTGTCAATGAATATCAAATATGTTGGTTTTCCTAGTTTAGGTTTCCAGGGGAAAAATCTCTTTGTAATGTGTGTATATTTCATTGTATATTTTCTGTTCTTTTATTGAAAAATATGTTTGCAGTAAATAAAATATACATTTGGTATCATAGAAATTATTGTCTTCAAGGGGACATCTTTGTGGTCAATGGTTTGGCTCGGGACTGTAATAATCCTTTTTATAGTGTGAGATCTGTGTTATTGATTCTTCAATTGAAAAGAAATAGCGAGTAGTTTGAAAATAGAGATCGAGAAGTTTAATGGGAAACGTTTTGAGTTGTGGAAGCTCAAGATGGAAGATCTGTTGGTAGACAGAGATCAACGTATCATGGTGGATCCAGGTACTGCACCTACATGAACGTCAGTAGATGACTGGAAATATTTGGATCGAAAGGAGAAGAGAAAAATCAAATTGTCTCTCAGATTTAGTATTATTGATTTTTTCAGGGAAAGCTACAACAAAGGAGTTATGGGATAAGATGGAGAACTTGTATTAGTATAAGTCCCTAGTAAATAAGTTGTTCCCATAGAAAAAGTTGTATAACCTGAGGATGAGAGAGGGACACTTTGTGACAGAGCATCTAAATGCATCCAATACTGTGGTAAGTCAATTATTATCTGTTGAGATTAAAATTTCAAATGACTATAAGTGTATCGGTTGATTCTTCTCTTTACTAGACTCGTGGGATAGTTTGGTTGTGTTTATAGGTAGTAATACAACTACCTCGAGTTTTGATGGTGTTGTCTCATCCTTGTTTTTGGAGGAGATTATATGGAAGAACATGGAAAGAAAGAGAACATATGCATTATTTGAAAGAGGATGCTCCTAGGAAAGAAATAGATCTAAGTCCTCAAGTGGGAGATCTAAATATAAGGGTAGATCTAAATCTACCAAAAATTTTGTAAAGGTATGTTGGAGATGTGGAAAACAAGGGAACTTCAAGAAGTAATGTGGATCCAATAATGTTGAGAGAGTGAAGGGATCTGAAGGTGCTTCCTCTACATAAGAAAATACCTCCAAGGAAGAAGGAGGGGATGTGTACTTGTCTTATTCAAGTACACATTCAAATCATGAGGCATGGCTGGTTGACTGAGGTGCATCCTTTCATATGAGTCCACACAGGGAGTGGTTATGTGAATATGAAAGGTATGATGGAGGTAATGTTTCCCTAGGCGATGACTCGATAACTAAAATCATAGGAAGAGGAAAAGTCAAGTTGAGACTCATATATGTAAGGATTATAACACTTCCTAGTGTTCTACACATCCCAATATTGGCCATAAATTTGATTTATGTAAGAAAAATGGATGTTGCAGTGGTAAAGAAAATTCCAGGATGGTTCAAGGAGCAATGGTGTTGTTGAAGGGAGTTCGGATTGGAACTTTGTATAAGCAGCAAGGAAGCAATATTAGTGATGGGTGTAATAGTTCCATTGTTCTTGATATTGGATTTGAAGAGGGAAAAATTCCTACAGTCTCTGGAGAAAAGGATATGGTGTGAAATCAAAGACCAGGGCATATCAGAGAGAACGATATTCGACTACTACACGGTAAAGGTATGGTTGAAGTTATGGTTGAATGTATGTCTAATTTCTCTCCAGATTTTAATTTTTGTGAAAATTGTGTATATGGGAAGAAGAATCGGATAAGATTCCCCTCTGGTGCAACGAGGTCAGGAGGAATTTTATAGCTATTGCACAATCATGTGTTTGGACATGTGTTGGTTCCATCATTGGGAAAATCCATGTACTATGTCTCATGTATAGATGAATCCTCAAGGAATGCTTGAGAATATTTCCTCAAGAATAAATCTTAAGTATTTTATAGGTTTAAAGAGTTTAAGGCTCTTGTTGAGAATCAAACAGAGAAAAGAATTAAGGTGTTGAGGATGGATAATGGTGTCAATTTCTACGATAATGAATTTGAAGAATTATTTAAGAAATGCGGTATAGAAAGGAAGAATACTACTCCTTATACACTTCAACAAAATGGAGTTGTAGAAAGGATGAACAGGACGTTGATGGAAAAAGCAAGGTTCATCCTCAATGGCGTCAGGTTAGGGAAAGACTTCTAGCAAAAGGTAATGGGTACTACATGTTACCTGGTCAATTGATCACCCTCATCAGCACTAGATGACAAGACTTCACATGAGGTATCGAATGGTAATAAAGTCTCTCTCACACATCTCAAGGTAGTTTGATGTGAGGCCTATGTTCATGTTCCAAATGAAAACATGATTAAGCTAGATAAGAAGGTTGAAAAGTGTATCTTTATTGGGTATAAATATGGTCTCAAAGGTTATAAGATTTGGAACCCAAAAACTAAGAAGGTTGTGTACACTCTAGTTGTGGTATTTAGAGTAATGAAAGATGTTGTCAAACAAGAATTCCTACCAAGTAAGGAAGAACCAGAGAAGAAAGAGTTTGAGTTAAAGGATGATGAATTAGACTCTCTAGAAGAATAGGAATCAGAAGAAGAAGATCCTCACACTCCATTATTGAGGAGATTGGTTCGATAAAAAAGGATACTGGAAAGGTATACTCCACCTGATTTTCATTCAATTTTTTCTTTGTTTGTTACTAATGATTATCCTATACCTATTAGGGAGGAATTGGATTCAAAGGATGGAAAACTCTTGAAAAAGTCCATGGTTAAAGAAATGATAACCTTCGATAAGAACAAGGCTTAGGATCTAGTGGAGTTTCTGATTGGAAGAAATCCCATTGGTAGCAAATGGGTATTTAAAAATAAGAATAATGTAGAAGGAAAAGTGGAGAAAGAAAAAGTTCGGTTAGTATCAAAGGGTTATTCCTAGGTTGATGGAATTGATTTTGGTCATATTTTTTCTCTTATTTCCAAGTTAACCTCTATTATATTTATTTGTTTCTTCTGCGTTTGATTTTGAAGTAGAATATATGGATGTAAAGACAACATTCCTACATGGGGATCTGGAAGAATAAATCTATGTAAAGGAGCCAAAAATATTTGTTGTGAAGGGAAATAAGGAGTTAGTATGCAAGATGAAAAAGTCCTTGTATGGTTTAAAACAATCAACGAGGATGTGGTATCAAAAATTTGATACTTATATGTTAGGACTTGGATTCACAAGAAGCAAAGAGGATCATTGTGTGTATTTCAAATTAATTGGTGATCTTTTAATTTATTTGGTCTTGTATGTGAATGACATGTTGATCATGGGAAATAATAAGGACATTATCTAGGATGTGAAAACTCGGTTGTCCTCTAAATTTGACATGAATGATATTGGTGCTGCAAATTTCATTTTGTGCATGGAAATTAAAAGAGATCGGGAAAATAGGAAACTATGGTTAAATCAGAGAAAATATGTCAAGACCATATTGTAGAGGTTTAATATGCAGGAAAGTAAACCAGTTATGGTCCTTATTCCTGTAGGTGTTGTTAGAAAAATAGGACTGCAAAGCAATAAAATAAAACAAATGTGGAAACAAAACACAGAAGATACACAATACAATAGAGACACAGATTTACATGGTTCACCCAGTGTGGGCTACATCCACCAGAGAAATTGCCAGGTGCTTCCTTTATTATTATCCAACAAATGAAGGGATAGAACCTACAACAAAACCCGCTGTAACTTCCTCTTCTTTCTCTCAAAGTCTCCTCTCTTAGAATACAAATACTCACAATCATGCATAGCCGCAATACATTTCCCTCATAACAGAGGGTTTCCTTCTAGGGAAAAAAACCCTAACATAATTTCTATCATTAGATTTGCGACCCTATAATGAATGGTCCAAATTTACAATGAAATTACAATATACTTTTACAAGGCAATTTTTCCTTTGGGGGCTTCGTCCCCGAACCCCCTGTATCCCACAAAGGAACGGTACCCCCCCTCTTCACTCCCCCGCGTGGAAGAGTGTACATACTTATGGGGTGTAAAGTCTTCATGGGGTATAAACACGGCTGAAAAAAACAAGACCTATGAGTCAGGAAGATAATTAGGCTCCACAACCAACAATCTTCCACTTGGAGATTGATCTCAACAAATCCACCACTGCTGTATATGCTAGACTCTAAATCTTCTTGGACCTGGAAAATTTCTCATCTTCATATTCATTCTTGAAGACCAACTGAAACTGAGCAGGAACTCAGTTTCTCTCTCGTTACTCCCTTTGTTGACATATCTGCAGGGTTCTGGCTAGTGCGTATCTTTTCCAAATTCAAATGTCCATCTTCCAAGGCGGATCATATGAAGTGGTACCTCAACTTTATATGTTTAGTCTTTGAATGGAAGGCTGAGTTATTTGCAAGATGAATTGCACTCTCACTGTCACAGTACAACCTACTATTCTCCTGTTTCTTTCCCAATTCCTCCATAAACCTTTGTAACTAAATCATCTCTTTACTAGCCTCTGTAGCACCAACATACTTTGCCTCTGTTGTTGAAAGTGCAACAACCTTTTTCATTTTCGAAATCCAACTTACTGTTGTTACACCTATAGTAAAAACATACCATGTGGTGCTCCTCTTACTGTCTTTATCACCTGCCATATCTGAATCAACATATCCCTGTAGAAAAGTGTCTGAACCTCCAAAACATAATGCATGAGTAGTAGTACCTCTCAAATACCTGAGAATCCACTTTATTTCCTCCCAATGTTCTTTTCATGGATTGTTCATATACCTACTCACAACTCCCACTGCATGTGCAATATTTGGTCTTGTGCAAACCATTTCATACATCAAGCTACCAACTACTGATGAATAAGGCACCCTGGACATGTATTCTATCTCCTCCTGTATCTTGGGACACATTTCCTTAGTTAATTTGAAATGGCTGGCCAAAGGTGTACTAACTGGTTTTTCATTCTGCATTCTAAACCTCTCCAACACCTTCTCGGTGTACTCACCCTGAGACAATGTCAATTTTTTATTTTTCCTGTCTCTTTTTATTCTCATGCCAAGGATTTTCTTTGTAGCACCCAAATCCTTCATCGCAAATGAATTGGCCAATTTCTTCTTGAGCATATTTATATCTTGCATATTAGAACCTTCAACAAGCATGTCATATACATACAATAGCAAGATAATATAGCTTCCATTTTCTAGCCTTTTAAAATAAACACAGTGATCAAAATGATATCTACTATAACCTTGTTCTGTCATAAACCTGTCAAACTTCAAATACCATTTCCTTGGAGCTTTCTTTAGGCCATACAAGCTCTTCTTCAACCTGCATACCAAATTCCCCTTCCCTTTGACCTCATATCCCTGTGGCTGCTGCATATAAATCTCTTCCTCCAAATGCCCATGGAGAAAAGTTGTTTTTACATCTAACTGTTCAACATGAAAATATTCTACTTCCACAAGACTTAAAATAGTCCTAATTGAAGTCATTTTAACAACATGAGAAAATATTTCATCAAAATCTATACCTTTCTTTTGTGCAAACCCCTTTACAACAAGTCTATCCTTGTACCGTTTTTCTCCTCCATCTTCTTCCTTCAACTTGTAAACCCATTTATTTTGCAATTCTCTTTTTCCCATGGGCAACTGAACCAAGTCCCAAGTCTGTTTATTTTCCAAGGAATACATTTTCTCTTTCATTCCTTTCTCCCACTTCTTTTTGGTGTCTACCTGCATTGCCTCTTCATAACATTCTGGTTCACTAGAATCAGTCAACAATAAATAATACAATGAAGGAGAGTATCGTTCAGGGGGTATACTTAACCCGGTAGATCTTCTAACAACACTTGCAAGTGTTTGAGGTACCTGCTACTCCTGTTGTTGTACATTTTGATTTTCAAATTCCTTTGGAATTTCTTTTTCAGTGATCTCATCAAGCACCATGTATTCTTCTTTTTCTTCTTCCTGTTTCTTTCCCTGCAACTGATCTTTGTACATGACCTTCTCATTGAATATGACATCTCTAATCCTAATGATTTTGTTATTTTCATAATCCCATGAGTGATAACCAAAATCATTAACACCGTATCCAATAAAGGTACACTTCTTGGATTTAGACTACAACTTTGTTCTATTTTCTTTATCAATATGGACAAATGCTTCACAACCGAAAGTTTTCAAAAAAGAATAGTTTACCTTTTTTCCTGTCCTTTCCTCCTCTGGAATTCTACCATCCAAAGAGCTTGAAGGTCCTCTGTTTATTAAGTAAACAACAGTATCTATAGCATCTTCCCAGAACTGTAAGGGAAAATCGGCATGCAATCTCATCCTCCTTGCACGCTCCATGATTGTCCTATTCATCCTTTCTGAAACACCATTTTCTTGTGGTGTTCTTGGAACTATCTTCTCTCTATGAATCCCATGGTATGAACAATAATCATCAAACTCCTTGCTGCAATATTCATCTCCATTATCTGATCTGAGAAACTTCAAACTTTTTCTTGTCTCATTCTCAACTAAATATTTCCATTTCTTAAAAGTATCAAAAACATCAGATTTTTTTCGAATGCAATAAACCCAAGTTTTTCTAGTTGCAGCATCAATAAAAGTAACATAATAATGAGAGCCACCAAGAGATGATACCTGAGCTAGTCCCCATACTTCTGTATGCACAAGCGCTGACCTTTCATTCTTCTTTTCTTTTCTGACTCTGAGAAATTTGACTCTCTTTTGTTTTCCATAAACACAATGCTCACAGAAGTCCAAATCAATTTGTTTAAGATCTAGCAACAAATTTCTTTTGTGAAGTATATGCATACCCTTCTCACTCATGTGTCCCAGCCTATGATGGCACAGTTTTGTATCCACTCATGTAGAAGCTAAAGATATAGAAGAGTCGGTATTACCAGTACATAAATACAATGTACCTACCTTCTCTCCTTTTTCTATCACCAATGATCCTTTGATGATCTTCCACATCTTATCTATAAATATGGATATACAACCTTCAGTTTCCAACTACCCTGTTGAAATTAGATTTTTCCTCAATATGGAACATGTCTTACCTCTTTCAACAACCATTGGTTTCCATTGCGTTGCTTTATTTTTACCTTTCCCATTCCAACAATTTTGCATGGTGCATCATCACCGAAATGAACCTGTCCAAAATCACCTTGAACATAATCTAGAAAATGTTTCCTATGGGGTGTGGAATGAAATATATCCCCTGAATCTACTACCCAAGACTTAGAAATATTATCTACAGAAAGAATCAAAGCATCTTGTAACACATCACCTGTTATATTTGCTTACCGATTTCTCTCATGTTGTCCATCTCTTTGTTTCTTTGGAGCTCTGCAGTCTTTCTTCAGATGTCCTTTCTTCCCACAATTCCAACATTCTATCTTTCCAAGTCTGGATTTGGATATGCCCTTCCTAGAATTCCCACAATTCCCTGACCCCTTTCCTCTATCCTTTTGTCTTCCCATGTTCTCCATTTTCAACGCATTACCTGATGTCTCACCTATGTTTTTCCAATGCATTTCCTCACTAAGGATAACACCAACAACATCATCAAATTTTAAAGCATTTGAACCAGAGACAGAGTTACTTACAGCCATGACCAAGCCATTCCATATTTCTGGAAATGAGCACAAGATTAGAAGATCCCTAACCTCATCATCAAAGTCCACTTTTACGGAACTTAGTTGATTAGTAACTGTATTAAATTCATTTAAATGATCTGCAACAGACCCACCTTCTGACATCTTCATATTAAATAATCTCTTCATTAAAAATACCTTATTGGATGTCGAGGGTTTTTCATACAGTTTAGACAACACGTCCATCAGATCCTTTGTTGTCTTTTCTTTCGAAATATTGAAAGACACTGATGCTGCCAAGCTCAGCCATATCATTCCTAGAGCCTTTCTGTCAGGAATCTCCCATTCCTCTTCCTTCATGGTCTTCGACTCCTTTGCTAATCTGCCCAATGGTAGGAATAGATCCTTCTGATATAAATAATCTTCCATTTGAATCTTCCATAACTAGTAGTTTTGGCCGTTAAATTTCTTGACCCTAAACTTTCCATCTTCTCACATTGCTCCCACTCGAACCAAGAACCCTCTTTTCCTGCGAGTTACCTTTTTCTCTGATACCAATTGTTAGAAAAATAGGACTGCAGAGCAATAAAATAAAACAAATGCGGAAACAAAACATAGAAGATACACAATACAATAGAGACACAAATTTACATGGTTCACCCAGTGTGAGCTACGTCCACCAGAGAAATTGCCAGGTCCTTCCTTTATTATTATCGAGCAAATGAAGGGATACAACCTACAACAAAACCTACTATAACTTCCTCTTATTTCTCTCATAGTCTCCTCTCATAGAATACAAATACTCACAATCATGCATAGCCGCAATACATTTCCCTCATAACAGAGGGTTTCCTTCTAGTGAAAAAAACCCTAACATAATTTCTACCATTAGGTCTACGAACTTATAATGAATGGTCTAGATTTACAATGAAATTACAATATACTTTTACAAGGCAATTTTCCTTCGGGAGATTCACCCCCGAAACCCCCAGCCGAGAGCATAGCCCTCCCGGACCCCGCAGAGGGGGTACCCCCCCTCTGCACTCCCCCGCGTGGAAGAGTGTACATACTTTTGGGGTGTAAAGTCTTCATGGGGTATAAACACAGCTGAAAAACAAAATACCTCTAAGTCAGGAAGATAATCAGGTTCCACAACCAACAAGTGTAAATTTATTTGTGGATCAGTGTCCTACGAAATGGGAAGCGGAGGAGGACATGTCTCATGTTCCATATGCGAGTGTGGTTGGATATTTGATGTATGAAATGGTCTTCACTAGATCATACATTACACATTGATATGAACCCGAGGGGTGATTAGTTTCCAATGATTGGTTGATTCTGTCACTCAATCAAAAGGGTCAGTTATAGATCATTTTACTTGAGCGATTTGCAATTAAAGGTAAAGTTGAAGTCTTATGCGCTTTAATTCGAAGTGAATTAAACCTCTTTAGTTTTCCTTATATATGATATGTCATGCTTGCATTTAACTATCAAAAACATAGGTATTCCAACAAAGGACAAACAAATTTAGTAACCACTCACATAACCAGATCAAAGATCAACACAACAATGTTTTCACGTGGTAAAACCCCTACAAGGAAACATCCATGGCCCCAACCAACACGGCCACTTGGAGCAGTTTATCAATTCAAAAGAAAAATATTAAAGAGAGATTTTACAATAGAGTTTCTCACAATCGATCATCATAAAATGAACCTCCATGATCTTTAAATAGAGATCATGGACCAATCGGGTGTTAAGCCACAAATCAATGGTCGTTAAGATCGAGGAGCGTATGAACCATTAGATCACTCTATGTTGGGAACATATTGTGACCGTCAGATTTCCTAACTACAAATGAATACTAATGCATACTAAAGAAACACACTAGGAAACACACTTTTACCTAACAACACACTATACCAAGTAGATATTAACTAACTCCTAAGTGTCTAAATATCCTAACATCGCCCCTTAAGAACAACTTGGGATAGGATTGAAGGATTTACAATAGTGACACAATAGGAGAATAAAGGAGGCATTAGAGCCTATCCCCCCTTAATGAAAACTTCCTGAACTACTAACATAGATCGAATTTTGGAAAACTTCCCTTCTGTAAGAGACTTTGTGAAAATGTCTGCAAATTGATCTTCTGTAGGGAAAAAGAGCATTTCAATAACTTGATCATGAATGAGATTTATGATGAAGTGCATGTGTAGCTCGTTGTGTTTGTTATGTTGATGTTGAACTGGGTCTTTGGTGAGATTGATGGCACTCTGATTGTAACACCAAAAGATGGTCAGATGCTACTACTGGAATCCAAAGTTTGAAAGGATCTTTCGAAGCCATAAGGATTCCTACCTTGCATTTACCACTTCTCAGTACTCTACTTCTGCTGAAGAAAGTGCAATATCCTGTTGTTTCTTATAGGCCCAAGTGACAGGTCCTGAACCAAGGTTGAAAACATAACCTGTAGTATACTTCCGATCATCAGGGTTGTCAGCCAAATCTAAATCAGTGAAACCAACCAATAAAGGAGTCCCCCCTGAACTGTAATGTATCCTGAAGTGAATTGTACCACAAACATAGTGAAGTATCCTTTTAGATTCTTTCCAATGGATTTCCTGGGGTGTTTTCATATACTGGGAAACAAGACCAACAACAAAGGAAAGATCAGGATGGGTATGAGTCAAGTATAAGAGGCTACCAACTAACTGACGGTACAAGGTGGCATCAACTTCAAGAGAAGTGCAGGTGGCAGTAAGCTTGACTCCAGACTGGAAGGGAGAAGGGAATGGTTTACAATCATCCATGTGAAATCGATGAAGAAGGTCACAAGCATACTTAGACTGGGAAATAAAAATTCCTTCATTGGTTTGAAAAACTTGGAGTCCAAGGAAATAGTGCAAAAATCCTAAGTATGTCATTTCAAATGTCTTTTTAAGGTTGGTTTTCACATGGTTTAAAATATTTGAGTCACTACCAGTAAGGATAAGGTCATAAACATAAAGGACAAGGATTATGAGATGGCTTTCTAGAGAATCCAATGGCAATAAGAAAGCTGTCCATTTTGGCATACCAAGATTAGGGAGCTTGCTTCAAACCATAAAAATATTTCTTAAGGTGACAAACAAGCCTAGAGTCATTCTGTACATAGCCAAGATCTTTTTACATGTATATTTTTCTTGCAAATATCCATGCAAGAAGACAGATTTAACATCCATTTGATGGACATCCCATTTATGTGAGGCAACAAGGGAAAGAACAAGGTAGATGGAATTCATTTTGGCTACAGGGGCAAAGGTTTCATTATAGTCAATTCCTTCAACTTGGGAAAATACTTTGGAAACTAATCGAGCCTTGTGTCTTTCAACACTTCCATCTGATGCATACTTATTTATGTAAACCCATTTACATATGAAAAGTTTTCTTCCTTTTGGAAGGGGTACAAGATCCCAAGTATTGTTTTCCATTAAAGAATTATACTCTTCATTCATTGTTGTATCCCAATCTTGATGACCTAAATCTTCTACAAATTTCTATGGATCATGAGTTTTTGAAACTTGAGCCAAAAGAGAAGAGGCTCATTGGAACTATGAACGTGTCCAATGTTGATCTGAAGGATCACTAATAAGATCTCCAACTGCTTCTCGTGTTGAACGGACCCATCTAGGAAATGGTGGAGTTGGTGTTGGTTCAGGTTCAAAGGACTCATATGGAGGAAGGTGAGAAGGTGGAGGTGGATTTTCATCCTCACTGTTATCATCTGAAGAAGAAACTGAAACAGAAGAAGGCACAAACGTCGAAGATGGCTCGCAGGCCGAAGAAGAAACAACCACTAAATTAGGATCGCAGGCCAAAGAAGGCACAAACGTCGAATTAGGCTTGCAAGATAATCATCAAATTTAACATCTCTTCTAACAATAATTTCATTACAATGTGTTTGAAGAATTCTGTAACCTTTGACATCTTCAGAATAACCAACATATATACACTTCTCACTTTTAGGCTACAATGCTTTCCTTTTCTCATCAAGAATGTGAGCCCATGCTATACTGCTAAAGACACAGAAGTGACTTACATCTGGTTTAATTTTAGTCCAAGCTTCTTCCAGTGTTATATTTTTAAGAGCCTTTGTGGTAGTGCGATTTACTATGTAATTTTCACAGTTGATTTCTTTCACCCAATACTTTAGACTTAATCCCTTAGATTGGATCATATAATTATCCATTTCTTTTAATGTGCAGTTCTTTCTCTCGGAAACACCATTTTGTTGTGGTGTATATGCAACAGTGTGTTACATTTGGATGCCCTATGTAGTGCAGTCACTTGTATAATTATTATTGACATATTCTCCTCCATTATTTGTTCTTAACCTTTGAATTTGATGTTCAGATTTCTTTTCTACAAGGGCCTTGTAGGCCAAAAACTTGTCAAAAACTTTGCTCTTAAGTTTTAATAAGTAAACCCAAGTACATCTGGAAAAGTCATCAATGAAATTTAAGAAATACTTGTACCCAGAAAAATAAGGAGAAGAAAGTGGACCACACAAATCACTATGAACAAGCTCCAAAGGGCTCGAGGTGTGCCAAGCAACACGTTTGTCAAAACTATATCAATGATGTTTGCCAAGAACAAAAACAACACAAACACCATCTCTGCATAAAACAAGACGAAGACCGGTCACCATTTGTTGATTACATAGTTGTTTCAATTAACGATAGTTTAGATGACCAAACCGGACATGCCAAAGTTTTCTCAAGTCATCGCTATGAGAAACAAAAACTGATGAAAAAGATGATGACCCAAAGTTGTCAAACTTGTACAACCTAGTAATATCATCAGCAATTCTAGTTGCAAGAATATGCATAGGATCTTTTAGATCCTTGATTACAACTTGGTGAGGTGAAAAATCTATGGTTTTACCTTCACCTAAATGAGTGTTTTGATATATTGTATAGAAGGTTACAAGAAAGACTTGGAACACATAATACATCATTGAAATGGCCATTTTCTACTTGAATTGTTCCAGATCCTTCAACACTGAGAGATCTATCATCAACAACAAATATTTTTTTGGTGTTACATTCATTTAGAGCATAAAATATGTCTCTATCCTTAGCCATATGATAAGATGCTACATAATCAATAAGCCACTCATCTGAAGTAGAAGTAGAGGTTGTATTGAAGGAGAAAACCAAACATTGAAAGTGCATGTCCATGAGAAGAAGAAGAAGAAGAATCAATACTGATGTTTTTCTTCTTCATCTCTACTTATAAAGCTACCATATTCTTGAAACATTTGGACTCATCATTACCATATTTATCACAAAAGTTGCAATGTCTGTCTGTCTTCTTATTTTTATATTTTGCTCCTTTTTCTGCATTAGGAGCGGAAGCTTTCTCAGTGGGTTTGGGACCCTTATATTGCTTATTGTTGTGGCGAGGATGTTGCTTCTTGAGATTCTTGGGTTTATATTTCTGATGGACAATTAAGGCTTTGTTGGAGGTATCTGCAGTGTTGATCACTCCAAGTTGTACTAGATTATCTTTCTCTCTAATCAAAGCATCACAAAAGTTCTCAAGACTAGGTTTTCGATAAGTTGTCCCTAGAGCCTCTTGCATGGCATAAAAGGTATATACAAACAAAGAATATGTAATACCTAGCTTAGAAAGAATAAGATAGATGAAACGATCTTCGTCTATCTTTATCTTACATTCTTCACATAAAGTTTCAAGTGTTTTAAACTTAGATAGATAGTCTTCAATGAAAGAAAAATCACTTGGACTTTAAGTTAGTACTTGATTTTCTAATTGTTGTGCTCGAATAATATTGTGTTTACCAAACACAGATTCAATCTTTTCCCAAGCTTCTTTGGGTTTATCAATTGATTGAAGGTGGAACTTTAAATCATGAGAGATGGACATTCTAATTAATCCACATGCTTCGTCATTCCTATTATCCCATTTGGATTTCTTATCAGCATCAGTGGGTGTTGTTTCCTTTCCCAAGGTAATTCGGTACAAGCCTTTACTTCTCAATAAATCCTCCATATGGGATTTCCATTGGAAGTAGTTGGTAATGGTAAGTAAGAGATTACTTGTAGAATCCATATTAAATATTCAGATAATATGGATTTAAAACTAAAAATGATGATCTGAATGGAAAGATCTCAAAAAGTTATACG
>ML780927.1:505522-530994 GCA_009831015.1 Picea engelmannii
TGTTATCCACATTTTTGGTTATCAAGATGATATTATGATTATGTCATGATAATGGAAGATCAAACTCTTCATTAAGAACTTTTTCCTGAAGAAGGTTACACTTGTCATTTTCTCAAAATCATATTTTGAAGATAGTTCGCAGGTTGCATATATACTCTTCTGCGAGAATTATTCATTCCCGCAGGCTGTACTCAGATGGACTGCAAACTTCTCGCACTGTGTCAATGGTTAGAGTGCAAACATGTTTCTAAAGAAGGAAAATAGATAAGTTCTTGATCCTTCTAGAAGGAATCTTCTAGAAGGGTGAGTTGGAGTTCGAATGGTTGGCAAAATACCGACTTTCCAGATATCTTGGGATCATTCCCTATCCAAGTAACTAATCAATCTTCTCCTATATATTGAGGAGATTGCTCATGGAAAGGGTTAAGAATAAGAAGAAGAAGAAGCAAGCTAGATAGAGATTGATTGGAGAACTTGTGCAAGACTGTATGGAGGATTGAAGCTACAACAACAAGACACAACAAGTAAGGTCATCATATGTGGTTGAACTTCTTCATGCATGAGCAAGTGTGTGTGTCAGAGCTAGGAGCCATCGAAAGGAGATCTACGACATCAAGGCTCAGGTTGTATATTTCTCTTCCAGTTAAAGCAATACGTGAATATGTCCCTTTCCCATAATGATGATGTCATCTTATTACATGATTCCTTGATCACATGTATAGACTAGATATTGAATATATTAATCTACATTTGCTGTGATTGGTCTGTGTTGTTGTGATTGGAACAATACAAGAGCATCGGAGCAAGGCTTGGAACAACAGAGATATAAGGAGAGCGTTCATAAGGTATGTCCACCATCCATTTCTCTTAGTTCATTCGATAGCTAGATCTAGGGAAAGAGTAGTATTCTGTCACGTTTTGTTCCAGATCCAGGTGGATCTGGGGAGATTGGTCTGTGTCCTCACTCATGAATTTATCCATAAACAACCTTATAATGAGCGGTCCAAATTTACAATGAAATTACAATATACTTTTACAAGGCAATTTTTTCTTCGAGGGCTTCGCCCCTAGACCCCCCAGCCGGAGGGATAGCCCCCTCGGACCCCGCAGAGGGGGTACCCCCCCTCTTCACTCCCCCGCATGGAAGAGTGTACATACTTCTGGGGTGTAAATACTTCCTGGGGTATCAACATGGCTGAAAGCAAGGACCTATGAATTAGGAAGATAATCAAGCTCCACAACCAACATTTCTTAACTACAAATGCATA
Organism: Picea engelmannii; assembly: GCA_009831015.1. Classification (NCBI taxonomy): domain Eukaryota; kingdom Viridiplantae; phylum Streptophyta; class Pinopsida; order Pinales; family Pinaceae; genus Picea; species Picea engelmannii. The sequence goes on from ML780927.1 coordinate 506,791, forward strand.
CTAATGCATAATAAAGAAACACACTTTTACCTAACGACACATTAGACCAAGTAGATCTTAACTAAATCCTAAGTGTCTAAATATCCTAACATTAACATCCTATGTGTGGAAATTCATGGAAAAATAAAATAAGAACATAATACACATAATGGATATGACACTTCCCTTGATAACGAAGTTCACTCGATGTGGGATGCCTCTCTAAGTCATGCTCCAAAGACTGACTATTTTATTCTTCTCATTGTAATGATGTCTCTCCTTTACAAGTTGTAAGGCCGAAGTCCCTTTTTGGTGACGGAAACAAGAGATCAGAATGTGATCAGAAATGTATAAAACTTCACAAGCTATCATACTCATGAGGCATCCATGATGCTGACATGGACATCATTCCCACATACTCAATACATAAAAAGAGGAAGCACAAAATATGACCCCCATTGACATGGAGCCATCAAAAGACTTAGATATGCTTCTCATATCCAAGCCTCAATATGCAACCCATACAAGATCTTGAAACAACGAGGTTTAGAACTGCTTCATTGGCCACTTATCATGCAAGTGCCACAATTTCTTTGTCACATATAACCAATTGATTTGATGTGAAAAAAGAGAAGAAAAGAATAGATAGAAGGAATAATTTGATTTTGTTTCCTTGTTGCAGCCTCTCTATGCTCCTTCAGACCTATAACACACATGTTATGCTGCAAAATTTAATGAAAAAACAACATAATGAAAAGCATCCTTACATTGGCTTCTCTAGAACTTAGCTTGTTTATTTGAAGCTCTGTTGCAAAAATAGACCCCGTGATTGGATTCATGTCGCTGAATTACCTAAAAATGGCTGTCAAATCATATCCATTTGAGTCAGGCACTTTCAGTCCCAAGAGACACCTCTGCCTCGGTTACTGTGCCACTGTCTCTACAATAAATGACTCATTCTAGATTTAATCTACATAATATTTTCTCAGATCAGAAAAATAAAACCACCACTATGTTCATGGCATCATTTTACCTAAAAATGACTATCTCCACACCTCGATCTGAGTCAGACACTTTCAGAGCCAAGAGGCACCCTTGCCTCGATTTGCATGCAAAAATCCATACCAGTCCATACAGTCCATACGATTCTGTACGGGAATGATCAAACTCCTCTCTTCTACTCCATGTTCCAAACTCTAAACTGAGCACCCCCTTATATACAAATTCCGGGTGATTTTGTAATAAATGAGGAGGTTGGCGTTGTTATAAGCAAAATCTATCCGTAGGGACAGATCTGACCTATCCGGCTGTGAAGCTGGTTACAGCCTCTTTGATATATTGGCACGAGGTAGAGACTACCAGCACCTCAGGTGGTCCTTTTCCTGAGGCAGTAAAAAGGGGAAAAAGAAAGGTGAAAGACTTACAAGAAGTCGTTCTCAGGACCACCCACCATGGGTGTTATCCTTCCTTAGCTTCCTGGATGGCCAAAATGGCCTGGGGGGTGAAAGTTATGGACAATGAGACGAAAATGAACTCACTAATTTTTAGAACACTGAACTAAATAAAGAAGACAGCGAGCTGTTCACTTCCTTAAAGCATTGGAAACTGTCCCAGAAAGGGTCATCGGGATAAACCGGTATCCTGGGTAATTAACCAATGAATGCCTTGAGTAAAAGGGTGTGAAACAAGTGTGAAAAGGGGGCTTAAAAGCTACAAACAACTAATTTTAAATGAATGTAAATTGAAAACAACAAGTTGTTCGAAGCTTTCAAGGCAGTGAAACAAGCCCAGAATGGCTTGATATTCCCCGGGGTGACCCGGGAAGTGATCTCGGAAGGTTGTTAAGTCAAAAGTGGTCTGTAATAGTGGATGAACAGCCTTGTAACAAGATGTTACAGCTATGATATAAGAGAAAGTATTAACAACTTCAATTTTGGTTCATGAGTGAAAAGGTGGACTGACGAAAGGTTGACTTTAAAAGTATTTTATTGGTCAATTTTTTGTTTTTATGACATGCCTTGGCCACCACACTGTTTTGAAGGTTATCCCGATCAGGAAAACACATCCCGGAACTGTGCCAACCAATATAAGAAGAGTAGTCCTAGCACACCATGGTGGTTAGGTTGAAGAGTGCCCCATGCAATTCAGAGAAACAGAGATTAGCCACTTCTCATCACTAGCACTTCCGGGCTCTTAAAGCCGCTTGGATAGAAGAAGGATACTTGCGAAAAGGAAGAGGCTCAGGACCCCCCTAAAGAGGGTTTTTGTTGAGTTTACCCAATCAGAGTAGTATTCCAACCGAGCTAAGCTAATCAACTGCTTGACCATGTGGTACTAAGGAAAGACCACTCGACTTGTACTAACTAAACAACTTCCGAGGGGATCCTGATGAAGACTCTCTGGCTTTGACTCTTAATATCCTACGAAATTGAAATTGAATAAAATGAAATACCAGGCCATCCACGTGGTGAGGTCACGTCTTGCTTTCACAAGTGTGCCTCTTGGTTACTTAATTTGTAATCTATTTAAAACTATATACATAAAATAAGTAAATAAAGAGGTGACATATATGTCATGGCTAGATAATATGTATATGTAAATATCTAAATAATATAAGTTTTTGTTTTCTGTGTATGGGGCAGACCCCTGAATTGTTTTCAAGTTTTTTGTGCAGCGTTTTTCATATATTTAGCTTGTTGATTTTGCATGGCCCCTTTTAGGAGCAACCACATGTAGATTAGTGAGCGAAAAGTGATACAATGAAAATATAGCAAGATTAGATAATTACAACATGAAAATTACACCATTCAACCCAAAGGAATGGGCTGAGGCTCTTTACGAGCGATAAAGCCGCCATATGCATGAAAGCCCCAACTAACTCCTTGTATGGGGATTGAAAATTTAGTGTTTGAAATATGAAAGTTGTGATGGTTATCTACACAAGTATTAACCATATTTTTTACATGAATTCACAACTGAACCATTCAAACTACCTACACAAATCAAACATATAAACATTGGTATGTGTATCAGAAATTTTTGAAGTGAGTGCAAGTGAGAATTAAAGTGTATATGAGAGTGATTGGGTAGGATTTACCAAGTGAAATGTGTTTTTTTCTTCGTTGTCCTGCTATCCCCTTTGCCTCAAATAGGTCTCTATGTGGTCCCCAACCGCTTAAGAGAAGCAGAGTGGGTGACCGGTTGTATCCTTGCAGGCAAACAACAAAATTTTAGTATTTATGCATCGAAAACCTGAAATAAATATAACACAAATTTACACATAAGAAGTATATAACAACCAACTAAGATGACTGTCCCATGGGAGGAAATTGACCAAAATGATCGATTTTCCTATTTGGGACAACAAGGTTAATGGTAAGAAAACATAACAGAAATATACATGAACGAAAATATAAAGAAAACAAGTATGGACAGTCAGCTAAGAGATCTATTTAAGGGTTCTCCTAAGGGGCCCTAGGACTCCCAGCCACTAGCTAAGGCTGAAAACAATTGAATACTTCAGAAAATTTTCACTAAAACACATTAAAAAAATTAAACCAAGTTGTTAGAAGATGAAAATAAGCAAGTTAAACCCAAGGAAGCAACAACAAACACCTAGCAAACCAATCCCTCCTGGAGATAGCTAACATAAAAATCATTTACCCCTACCCCTCAACCCTTAACCAACAAGTGACACATCCAACAACTAAAATTCAACAAGTATCACACACACAAAGAGTCTTATAAATTTCAGCAGAGCTTTGTTACTATATTCATCCTCTTTTCTTACAATGCCAACCCTCTTATTTATAAAGGAGAGGTGAAGGCTTAGGGTTAGGTCACAAGAAACTTGTCACTTTTGGAAAAGTGACTAGTGGACCAACCCTAAAGTACTTTTGTCTTTTTACAAAAAGTAACCTTATCCAAAAAGGGAACCTTATCCAAAAAGGGGATCAAATCAGATTTGACTTGACCCTTCAATTACATAGTAATACATGCCAAAAGTAAATCATGCGAGAGTTCATATTACAAAAAGTCATTTTTCATAAAATGAAAAAGCTTCATATGCCACCTTGGGGTTTGTGCCATCTCAAAGGATATTTGATTGCTGCCATGTCTTGCAACTATAGGTGAGGTGTTTTAGGACAATATCCGACCATCCATGGCTGTCGGATTCACCAGAATGAAGCCCCAAGGTGTGGGGAATTGTTGAGTTGGTTTGGAGGGCGAGGGACCTTTGGGATTTTGTCATTGTAAGTAAGGAAATGTCCACTGTTCAGGCACTTTTTAGACCTGATTATTCCCGCCCTTTGCTTCCTATAAGTTTCCCTACGAGCTGGCTAAAACATGGCTTCGATTTGGGCTTGTTTCGATCAGAGGACCCCTTGGACCTGAACTTTGAGAGGCTATTCCCCTATACCAAACAACCAAAAATATGTCCTTTACTATTCTCATGTTGTATCTCTATATTCTACCTTTCTTTTTCCTTTCGTTTGGCCCAAATCCGACTCCGGATGAGTGAAATATGGCCCCAGGAAGGTACATGGAAGGAGCTGACTAGGAGACCGATCAGGGAAAATTTTGAAGTTGGGGTAAAATTCTAGGCTGGAAACTAGAATTGATAGGCTGCTACAGGCCTGTATACCTATAGCTAAAATGGGTTTTCCTGACCAGGCCCAATTTGACCTCGGAGGCCCCCAATTAGGCCTCTTTCCAGTGCATGCTTGTAGGGCCAAAATGAGTCCCTGTCGCTCTGGGACATGCCACTAAAAATCTGGGCTGGATTTTCTCAGGAGAAAGTCATGGATGCATTCTAGGCTTCGCCCTGGTCATTTTGACTATCTGCCTCCGTATGGCGAAGTTATAGAATTAAAAACGCCAATGACCCTTAGGAGGGGGATTTAAATTTTAAACATATAGTTCAAAACCCATTTTAATTTTAAAAACTTTATTTATATTTTAATCAAATACTATAAATTCTTAAAAAAATAATTTTAATTACAAATATAAAATATATTTATAACTAAATTAAAATTCAAAATTTAATATAATATAAAATTAAAACAACAATAAAATTAAACTTAAATTAAAATAAACACGATTTTAAACTATAATCAAAATTAAAATTTAAAATTAATTTGAAACCACCCCCCACCCGTTTGCCCCTGGTCACCCATATGACCAAGCCAAGAGTAAAAAAGGATACCACAGGGTATGGAGGAGGTGGTTGGTGGCTGGGGAATGAGGGAGAAAAGGAGGAGAGGGTCGAGGGGTTTGCGAGGAGAGGAATGGGAAATGGGGAGAGGGGTAGGGGGAAATGGAGGTGAGGGCGCGCGAGGGAGATGGATGAGGGCAGAGGAGGAAGTGGTAGAGGAGTGTGTGGTGGTGGAGGCCGTTGCGGTGGAGAACTGGTGTGCGCATAGGATGAAAGGGGAAGAGGGGTAAGGGGGAGTGGGCATAGAGGTGGAGAGATGTTGAAAGGGCGCGGCATGGAGGAGGGAAATGGAAGGTGGCCACGTGGGGGTTTGGGGAAGAGAGGGAGTCCGAGTTGCAGAAATGGAGGAGGAGCGCACGGAGGGAGGGAGAAGAGGTGGAGGTAGGTAGTAGCTCATGCGCAGGAGGAAATGGAAAGAGGAGGGCGCATGAGGAGGAGGAAGCCGAGTTGTAGAGCTGGTAGTGGCTAGGTGGTGGATGGGTGGCCAGCCACCATTAAAAATTAAAATTGAAAACTTTGAGAAAGTGGGCTTTTGGCAATAAAAATGGACAGGAGGTTTTGAGTTCAAATCCCCTGCCTTCCATTTGAATTTCTGGGCAATTCTTGAATTTTTTGGGCAAAGGAGAAGGGGGAGGACTAGGGTTCAAGGCCCAGGGCTTCCCAGTGACATGCCCAGGCCTACAATATTCAAAAATAACTCTATAATTAAAAAATCTAAAGGATCCATGGAGGCTTGGGCCCGGTGCCTAAGAGGGGTTCGAATCCCCTCTCCTTTGCATCTTTTACACACATACAACTTCCATTAACTTAGCAACTAAAAAATAACTCTAAACCAGCAGCCAATACCATAGTTGAAACAGGCAAATAAACATCAATTTGAAGGAAAAATGCAATTTCTTCATGCAGGATCTCAACACAACCAACAAAATTTTCCTTGGTTTTTTTTTGGAAATGAGATTGATGGGTTACCTGGATAATTGTTTGGAGATTGTTGCCTGGAAGTAGGCTACCCACTGCAGAGTTGTAGTTGTTGTCATAAAAACCCTCCTCTTCTGCCATGAATTCCTCTTGCAGATCTCTCCCCCTTTGGCCAAATTGTCAAAATGGCTTCAGAGAGGGGAGAAGGGTGAGTTTTGATTTTTTTCAATTTTTCAAAAAAAAACAATTTCCCCAAAATTTGCATGAGGCTACATGCCTCCTCCAAAAATTTCCAATTTTCTAAAAATATTTAATAAAATATTTAATTAATTTTTGTTTATTTTAATAGTTTTTGGAAAGATGTGCAAGTCAAAGTTTGACTTTGACTTTGACTTTGACCCTGCTGCTGCTGACTTAGCCCAAAATTGTTGCCCGGTGAGACGGAGTCGAAATCGAACGCAAGTCACATCATTAGAAAGGTATCGACGAGCCCATAGGGAATATGTCATCACCAACTTGAGATAATTCCACCTCAGCCTTCAAATGTGGCTTGCAACAGTGGCCACTTAAAACTCCTAACTTGTTGGTGGGCCAACATGACACCCAATCATGCAAAAGGTGTCAAATCGCCATACGATATCCAATCAAGGCAAATGAGGTACCATCGGAAAGTTATCAACGATTAATTCAAGGAGGAGACAATATATTTTTGTGTCGGGGTCATTTATGACTGTCTTAGCTATTATGAAACCCTGCCATGCGAGCTGGAGGACCCCCTTTTGCCTAAAATCATTAACCAACTTGTGATAGCTATAACCGGGCCATCTGAGGTCAAAATGAGGAAAATGGGACGTCGTTGGAAAGGTGTCTAAGTCTATTATAGTGTGGGATCATTGAATATATTTTTTATAACTCTTTACCTACCAATTTTGAATCATGAAGGACTGCAACCAATTTGGTGTCCAGAAGTGGTCATGAACTTGCGAAAGCTCGTTCTTACCAACCGAGGGTCGTAACCAAGCACGGGATATACCATTGGAAAGGTATTACAATGCCCTACTCCATGTCTAGGTTTTATTTTCCTTTTGAGACCATAATCTAAATAGAATCAGACCAAGAAGTCACAACTATTGGTTTTGGTCATTCGGGTGACATTGACTTTGCGTCTCTCGTATGGGGTCATACTGACTCGGAATCAAGCTCATGATAGCCCATTGAAAATCTTGTCCTAATTCCTACCACCTGGAAGTGTTGTATTCCATGAATCAAATAGCCTTGACATGAGGAATAAATGTCATGGGAAGGCCCACAACTCCCTGAATGCAACCAACCGATACTCTTTCAAGGGTAGAGGCCATAGTAACTATGACCCCCGCCACTGTCTTTGACTGGAACCATAGAACCAAGGGGCATTTATGGAGAATTAATTGTGTAAAACACCATGTTGATCCTAGAGCATATTTTTGGGTCAACATTCTTTGCACTGGAGGGGAAATTCCTTCTAAAGCATGTCGAACAATGGGATCACCCACGTGGCAGGCGGGAATACTCGATGGAAATTCATGCTTTCAAAGTGACCGATGTGGGTGAGGGGGGAATTCAACTGTAGTATAAGGACCATTTTTCACATTAGGGATAACTGAAGAATGAAAGTGGTTCGGTAAAGATATACAGTAGAATTTATACTGATATTCACATAAGATAGAAGAATGGGAATAATGACCCGGGTTTTGTTGAGCAATGTGGCCCAAGTGGCACGGGTCCCTCACCCAGATTATGGATTAACTGTGAGAATCGAATCTTAAGGTGAACCTTGGCCCAAAACAAAGTCTCATGCATACCTTCGATTCTCGACACACAAACAAGAAAATAGGAACTTTTTGAAATCAACGACCCACCGGAGGAAAACTAACAAGCAAACCAGTCAAACAAGGGATTAAAGAAATATAAAAAACCTGTGGCAGTAGATGCTGAAATATCAAGTGCTCATAAGTGATGGAACTTTGTAGGAAAATGACCATTTCTTGGAGAAATCAGATTGTAAGTGGTCAGGTAAAGTGTAGTTGCAATCCCATAGCTATGTAAGCCATCATGCAATCATGGTTTTTAGCTTCACCAAAGAATGATATTCTACCTCCTTAGACTTTCCCTGTTGACTTTGATGAAATAATAACCAGGTTTACTCGCATTTAAGATGACTTTAAGATAGAGTTTCCCAAAATTTCAAGTATGATAAAAGGGATTCTAGGAATCCAGTATTTTCAAGCAACCACCCAATAATAAGGACAATATCCTTCGTATTGAAGACTAGAAAAACCCAAAAGAAGGCAACTTACAACGTTAAAATGAAAAATACCAACCTATGGAAAAATCAAAGAAGGGATTATACTCCAAAATTGGAACCAAACAAACAAAGAATCAATAGTTAAAACTAAGGGGAAAAGGGCTCAAAACTGAAACCATGGGGGAAATATACAAGCATGAAAAGGTAACAGCAAATACATACAAGAAAGAGAATTAATACATTGAATAGATACAAACAAGAAAAGAACGAATGGTGACTTGTGTACAAGATGACGAGGCCTCTCAGGATTAAAAGAACTTTAGGTGACGACCATTCACGGGGAATTGAAGTGGTTTGCCATCCAAAGTTTTTAATCTGAAAGCATTTGTCCCTAAGACCTCGTAGATTGTGTAAGGACCCAACCATAATGAATCAAACTTGCGATGTTTGGATGGGGCCTCATGTGCTTTGTCCCATAATAAGACATCATCTCCTACTTTGTAATTTACCATTGTGGCTCTTTTATCGAAGGAATGTTTAACAATGTCTTGCTTCTTTTGGAGGTGTTGGAATGCATCCTTTCTTACCTCTTCTAATTTGAGGAGTGTGTATAAACGATGTTGTAATGGTTGGAAATCATCTTCTGCCTCAGCAATATCCAACCTCAAGGATGGAATTTGTAAGTGAATAGACAAGACAGTAGGAGCACCATACACCAGAGTGTAAGGACTTTGACCCGTTGTTGTCTTTGGAGTTATTAGATCAACCCATAAAGCAGAGTTTAACTTTGTGTGTCAATCACGCTTGTTATCCTTGACTGTCCTCTTAAGGATCCGAATCAGATTTTTATTCGTTGATTTGGCCAAACCATTATCTTGGGGGTCATAGGTGGAAGATCAAAAAAGTTGGATGTCGTATGTAACACCAAGGTGTAACATGACATCAGACATGAAAGCTGATCCATTATTAGTTAATATCTCGGTAGGGGTCCCAAAACGGGATAAAATGTTATGTTCAACGAATTCTACCACCTGTTGACTCATAGCATTCCTAAGAGCGATTTCTTTATCCCACTTTGTAAAGTAGTCTGTGGCTGTTAAGATGAATACATGACCAGCGTTGGACGGCGATGAAATTGGCCCAATAAAGTCCATGCCCCATCTTGCGAAAGGGACTTGGAATTCAATAGGTCTAAGAGGTAAGGAAGCTAACTTTTTCTTCCCAGTGAAGCATTGGCAAGCTTCACATTTCCGAACAAGTAAATGGGCGCCTTTGTGGAGTGAAGGCCAAAAGTAACCTGCATGTAGAACTTTCGTTGCAGTGGTTTTGGTTGAAAAGTGACCTCCACAAACCCCAGAATGGCATTGTTCAAGTGCCATTTGGGCTTGATTAGGAGTCAAGCATCGTGAAAAAACCCCATCAAGGTTTCTTCAGTAAAGAATTTAGCCTTGTAAAACATATCGGAAAATTTGTAAATGAAGTGTTCATTTGGCTTTAGTATCCATGTTCGATGGGCTCACACCATTGATCAGGAAATACACGATAGGTTTGTACCTTGGTTGAGAGGCTAACTCAATTTCGTTAACAAGTTCTTCGAAGGAAATCAAGTCATCTACTTGAGGTGGTTCAAATATGACCGAGGGATGGGATCGGGTTAGCAATCCATCTAGCCCTATCCCCCTAATGGCTTTCGTTGGCTTAATTTCCAAGTCATACTTTTGCATGTGCATGATCCATTTAGACCACTTACTATGCAATTTGGTTCGATTCAAAGCAGTGACTAAGAGAGAGGTAGGCACAAAAGCCTGAACTTTATGGCCTTGGATGTAATGTTGAAATTGTTACAATGCTTTATACAAGGAATAACCATGTTTCTCTAGTCGAGAATAATTCAGTTGGTGGGGTTTCAAATTTTGGCTCATGAAGGCGATTGGCCTAAGATTTTCCTCATGATTCTTTTGCAACAAGATTTCAGAAATTGTCTCCTCTGATGAATTAGTGTACTTGACAAAGTCTTTCGAGGGATTAGGACTGACTAACAGAGGGGAAAAAGCAATGGATTTCTTAATGGATTCAAAAGCCTAACGGGTAGGGGGGTCCCATTTGAACCGAATGTCTTTCTTCATAAGCTGATTTAGAGGTCTAACTACTTGAGCAAAATCAGGAATGAAGCATCTCAGGAAGTTTATCTTTCCAAAGAAAGATTGCATTTCCTTTTTATTGGTAGGTAAGGGAATATTTTTTATTGCTACCACTCTCCTAGGATCAACTTTTACACCTTCTCGAGAGACGATGTGACCCAAAATTTTTCCCTCCATAACACCGAAAATGGTCTTCTTAGGATTTAAAGATATGCCAAACCTATGACATCTAAGGAGAACCTACCTAAGGTGATCAAAATGACTACTCCGTTCTTTGGAAAAGACCGTGAGGTCATCAAAGTAAACAACAATGATCTTACCCAATAATCCTTTGAAAGTAATGGCCATGGCACGTTGAAAGGTGTTCCTAGCATTAATCAATCCAAAAGGAATCGTGTTATATGCATATGTGCCCCAATGAGTGGTGAAGGTGGTTTTATGACTCTCAAAAGGATTGAGGGCTATCTGATTGTATCCTGAGAAACCATCTAAAAGGGACATCATTTGAGACCCAGAGACTTGTTGGAGAATCTCTTCCATAGGTGGGATGGGGTAGTTGTCTTTTAGGGACACTCTATTCAAATGTCGAAAGTCAACACACAAACGAATATCGCCAGTTTTCTTCCTAACTGGAACCAAATTCGATACCCATTGTGAGTAACGGACATGGTAAATGACCCCAGATGCTTCCTTCTTGTCCAATTCAGCTTTAATTGTTTGTTCCAAAGCAGGATTGTTTTTTCTCTGTCTCTGTCTGTAAGGTTTTGAATCAGGGATTATGGGTATGGCATGGACTATCTCCTGCATATCAAAAACCTTGAGGTCTTGATAGGACCAAGAAAAAACATCCCTGAACTCTGTCATGAGTTCCGTGAATCGAGCAATCTCAGAAGGGGAACACTGTGCACCTATATAGACCAATTTTGGATCTTTCTCAGTCCCTGGGTTAATAGGTATGGCTTCTCGCACCTTCTTAATAGATTCACTATCAATACTAGGCATAGAAGTAGTGGCATCATTGGAATAAAACATGGATTCCAATACTGACAACCTAGGGGGGATCTTATTTGTCTTTAATTGGATTATGTTCCCTGTTTCCTCTTCCAACTCATGGTTGATATGCAAATCTTCGAACTCCTCCTTGTTTTGAAGGAATCTAAAGATTTTTTCATCAGTATCAAAAACTTGCCAAGAGTTGACATTATCAAGTAACATAGGTCTATGTAAAATTTGTACTTGTATATCTTCAATAGACCTTACGAAATCCGAGGTGAAACAAGAACCAGCCAAGGCCAAAGTATCAGCTATGTGTTTTGCGGCCCTAGGCATGGATTGAATGTTGAAAAATAAGAACTTCTCAATAAGTTCCTTAGCCCTTCGGTGGTATTGTTTGAGACGTGGGTTGTGAACTTCATATTTACCTCTAATTTGATTCACAACCAATTCAGAATCCCCACTCACCAATAAATGGCGTATTCCTAAGCCTAAGGCCTTTTGGAGGCCTTGAACTAAGGCTTCATATTCAACCATATTATTAGTGTTAGGGAATTCTAACCGAAAAGAGAAAGGGATTGTGTTTCCTTTGGAATGACACAAACGGACCCCTGCCCCAGATCCATTCTTGGATTTAGCACCGTCAAAATCCATACTCCACACCATTTCTTCCAACTCAGAAGGAGGGACATGTGCATCTTCCTCAGATAACACAATATATGTATCCATACCTATATCTTGAAAAGACACATGTTTCGTATTATAGGAAGAAGGCACAACCTGCTCTCGGTACTTTGGTTCCCTCCTAATGACTACTTCAACACCCTTATGAGGAAAGGTGAAGTGGGTCCCCTCCATGAAATAACGACCCTTTTTTACTTTGGTGAACCACTCCCTCCATAAACGCATGCCATATGCTTTAGGTATATCTTCTATGATCACGTTTATGAGCATGCTCACCTTAGGAGCTTGGTCGTAAGAAATGGATAAGTCTTTAATGTAACCAATGGTTTCTATAGTCCTAGAATCCAAAGCTAACAGGTCTTTACATGGGCCTGTGCATTCAAGACCCAGTCTTCTCATGACTCGTAGAGGCATGACATTGTGCCTCGCTCCTGTGTCAGTGACACAATTATGGAGCAAAAAATCAAAAATCAAAACTGAGATATAGAAAGGAGGAACGCCAGGGTCTAAATCAATAACATCATATGCTTCCCTAGGTTGAGAAGTGGACTCTTTAGAAAGAGGAAGTCTTTGTTCTGTTCATGGAGTAAGGGGTGCTTGTAGAACACGTGAAACGTTTCCAAACTGAGAGGGTGTTCTAAGAGCATCTAATAATGCCATGTGGGTAGGAACCTTCGCTAGATCTTCAACAACGTTGTAAGGCATCGGTGTTAAGAAACAGGGCGATGGATTATTAGGAAAGCTTACCTTGTTTGGGGTCCAGGGAACCCTGTTCCTTGTAGGGGAAGGTACTCTACCATTCATGGGAAGTTTTCCCTTTTCAATGTCCTTGGGGTCGCTTTTGGCCTCTTCCACCCCTTGTAGAGTGGTTTTAGGGGCCTAACTCCTAGTTTCTATAGCAAATATTCTGAAAGCAAGAATATCATCATCACAGGCGATAGAGTCTTCCATGTTAACTTGGTCATTTTGGGAAGTGGAATCAAGTTTGTTTTTTACTGGAGGTAGAGGTGCTTTTCCATTTTTAGACAATTCCACATGACGTGTATACGCGTAACAATACTCAGAGTCATGGAAGTCTTGGAAAAAGTGACACCAATCCATTTCAGCAACATGTGGCCTAGGAGGAGTAGGAGGGAAAGGAGGTCTTGGCCTTAGAACAGTAGAAAACTGCATGTCATTCACCTTTCGATTAAGAGAAAGTATTTGGTTGTTCATGTTCATTAACAACTTGAGTGTTTCCAAACTTTCCCTTTCTTCAATCCTTGAAGTTTGGGTAGGTGGAGGTTCATACCGAGGACCCTCATTTCGAGGTACATCATTCCTAGGTCTCCCGTTAAAATGGGGTTGCGCTAAAGGTGAGGGAATCATACCGGATTCCTCCATGTTTCTTTCAATTTCCAGGGCGCTAGTCTTGGCCGCATCTAAAGTTTGTGTTGATTTATCATTTAATATATATTTTACATTCGGATTCATAGCAGTCATGTAATAATGGAAAAAATTGTTCCCAGATGGTTGGGAAGCGGTTGGGATCCTATTCAAGGTCGAGGTAAAGCGTTGATTAAAATTTTGTATTTGCTCACCCTCATGGATGAAAATGGTTGTGAAATCCTTGAGCATGGAATCCACATCATCCGCCTCTTGGAAATGTTTCTTGAATTCTTGGATCATAGTGTCCCAATCTGGGATACTATAATTAGGAAGCAAGCAATACCATCTCGCTGCTTCACCTTCGAAGGTTCTCACAAAAATTCTAATGATGACATCGAGAATTGTTATGTCCATAAGCACTAATGTATCGTAGAAGTTTTGTATATGTTCTTCAGCACTCAAAGTTCTAGTGCCACTAAACTTGGGAAGCCTATTTGGGGAATCCGCATGTATGTCATGAAGAGGTCTGGCCAACCTCAAAGGAGTGTCGGGTTGCCATGGCATTTCCACTGGGACAACTATGGGGTGAACAACAACAGTTGTTGAAACGATGGGAGAAACAACCTGAGGATAAGTAATTGTTGTTGGATTAACTAAAGTTTTCTTTAGTAAGGGCCTTTGAATAGGAGAAGAGGAAGAGGGTGACTTAGTTCGCATTGCAGAGGTAACAAGTTTCCCTGGTTTCCCAGGTGTATGTGTCTCACTAATTGTTTTATTTCGTGAAATTTGACTTCTTGTAACTCTGGGGGACACTATTTCCCTATTCTTAGGATACTTCCACCCTGCCAGCTTGCAAGGGGCCAAGAAACTACTTTGAGTACAAGGGATGTATCACCAACAATCCTACTCTTTCTAACACAATGTAAAAAAACCCAACAAAAAACGAATCTTTGTTTTTTGTTCTTCTTGAAGTGGAAGGTAAGGTATGACAGACTTATAACTCCTCACATGAGTTTGAACAAGTAAAATTGAAGACTGACAAGGTAAAAGGAAAGGAAAACTCGATGGTATTTATAACTCCCAGGTGCAATGGAAATTGCAAGGGAACTAACCTATAACGAGTACCAAAGAAAATTCCAAAGGGTCATTGAAAGATCTTGCCAAAAGTTTGTCAACAAGTAGGAAAAGGAACACAAATAATTTGGGTCCAATGTTTAGTACAAGCTTGGGATACAAGCAAATTTAAAGAGGTTTGCAAGCTCCCCAGTGGAGTCGCCAGAAAAAGGTGGGTGTTATCAACAAAATCTGTCCGTAGGGACAGATCCGACCTATCCGGCTACATAGCTTGTTATAGCCTCTTTGATAGCTCAGCATGAGGAAAAGAGTACCCGCACCTCAGGTGGTCCTTCTCCTGAGGTGATAAAGAAGGGGAAAAATAAAGGTGAAAGACTTACAAGAAGTTGTTCTCAGGACCACCCACCATGGGTGTTATCCTTCCTTAGCTTCCTGGATGGCCAAAATGGCCTGGGGGGTGAAAATTATGAACGATGAGACGAAAACGAGATCGCTTATTTTTAGGACAACGAACTAAATAAAGTGGACAATGAGTTGTTTACTTCCTTAAAGCATTGGAAACTATCCCAGAATGGGTCGTCGGGATAAACCGATATCCTGGGTAATTAACCAATGAATGCCTTGAGTAAAAGGGTGTGAAACAAGGGTGAAAAGGGGGCTTAAAAGCTACATCCAAGTACTTTTAAATGACTATAAATTTTGAAAAGCAAGCTGTTCGAAGCTTTCAAGGTAGGGAAACAAGACCAGAATGGCTTGATACCCCCCGGGGTGACCCGGGAAGTGATCCCAGAAGGTTGTTAAGTCAAAAGTGGGTTGTAATAGTGGATGAATAGTCTTGTAACAAGTTATTATAGCTATTATATAAGGGAAAGTATTCACAACTTCAATTTTGGTTCGTGAGTGAAAAGGTGGTCTGACGAAAGGTTGACTTTAAAAGTATTTTATTGGTCAATTTTTTGTTTTTATGACATGCCTTGGCCACCACACTGCTTTGAAGGTTATCCCGATCAGGCAAACACATCCCGGAACTATGTCAACCATTATAATAAGAGTAGTCCTAGAAGACCACGGTGGTTAGGTTGAAGAGTGTCTCATGTAGTTTAGAGAAGCAGGGATTAGCCACTTCTCGTCACTAGTGCTTTTGGGCTCTTAAAGCTGCTTGGATGGAAGAAGGATACCTGTGAAAAGGAAGAGGCTCAGGACCCCCCTAAAGAGGGTTTTTTCTGAACTTACCTAAGCATAGTAGTATTCCAACCGAGATAAGCTAATCAACTCCTTGACCATGTGGTACTAAGGAAAGACCACTCGACTTGTACTAACTAGACAACTTCCAAGGGGATCCTGATGAAGACTCCCTGGCTTTGACTCTTAATATCCTATGAAAATGAAATTGCATAAAATGAAATACCAGGCCATCCACATGGCGAGGTCACATCTTTCTTTCACAAGTGTGTCTCCTAGATACTGAATTTGAAATATATTTAAAACTATATACATAAAACAAGTAAATAGATTGGTGACATATATGTCACGGCTAGATAATATGTATATGTAAATATCTAAATAATATAAGTTTTTTTTTTTTGTGTATGGGGCGGACCCTTGAATTCTTTTCAAGTTTTTTGTGTGGCATTTTGCATATATTTAGCTTGTTGATTTTGCATGGCCCCTTTTAGGGCCAACCACCTGTAGATTAGTGAGCAAAAATTGATACAATGAAAATATAGCAAGACTAGATAATTACAACATGACAATTACACCATTCAACCCAAAGGAATGGGTTGAGGCTCTTTGCGAACGACAAAGTTGCCATATGCATGAAAGCCCCAACTAACTCCTTGTATGGGGATTGGAAATTTAGTGTTTGAAATATGAAAGTTGTGATGGTTATCTACACAAGTATTAACCAGATTTTTTACATGAATTCACAAGTGAACCATTCAAACTACCTACACAAATCAAACATATAAACATTGGTATGTGTATCAGAAATTTTTGAAGTGAGTGCAAGTGATAATTAAAGTGTATATGAGAGTGATTGGGTAGGATTTACCAATCGAAATGTGTGTTTTTCTTCACTGCCCTGCTGGCCCCTTTGCCTCAAACAGGTCTCTAGGTGGTCCCCAACCCCTTAAGAGAAGCAGAGTGGGTGATCGGTTGTATCCTTGCAGGCAAACAACAAAATTTTAGTATTTATGCATGGAAAAACTGAAATAAATATAACATAAATTTACACATAAGAAGTATATAACAACCAACTAAGACGACTATTCCATGGGGGGGAATTGACCAAAATGATCGATTTTCCTATTTGGGACAACAAGGTTAATGGTAAGAAAACATAACAGAAATATACATGAATGAAAAGATAAAGCAAACAAGTATAGACAGCCAGCTAAGAGGTCTATTTAAGGGCTCTCCTAAGGGGCCCTAGGACTCCCAGCCACTAGCTAAGGCTGAAAACAATTGAATACTTCAGAAAATCTGCACTAAAACACATTAAACAAATTAAACCAAGTTGTTAGAAGATGAAAGTAAGCAAGTTAAACCCAAGCAAGCAACAACAAACAGCTAGCTAACCAATCCCTCCTCGAGATAGCTAACATAACAAGCATTTACCCCTACCCCTCAACCCTTAACCAACAAGTGACACATCCAACAACTGAAATTCAACCAGTATCACACACACAAAGAGTCTTATAAATTTTAGTAGAGCTTTGTTACTATATTCATCCTCTTTTGTTACAATGCCAACCCTCTTATTTATAAAGGAGAGGTGAAGGCTTAGGGTTAGGTCACAAGACACTTGTCACTTTTGGAAAAGTGACAAGTGGACCAACCCTAAAGTACTTTTGTCTTTTTACAAAAAGTAACTTTATCCAAAAAGGGGTTCAAATAAGATTTGATTTGACCCTTCAATTACATAGTAATACATGAAAAAAGTAAATCATGCGAGAGTTCATATTACAAAAAGTTATTTTTCGTAAAATGACAAAGTTTGATATGCCACATCACCATTTGCCTTGGGATTTGTGCCATCCCAAAGTCTCTTTGACTGATTCCATGTCTTGCAGTTGTAGGTGAGGTGTTTTAGAACAATATTCAGCCATCCATGGCTGTCGGATTCACCTGAATGAAGGCCCAAGGTGTGGGCAATTGTTGAGTTACTTTGGAGGGAAAGGGGCCTTTGAGATTTGGTCGTTGTAAGTAAGGAAATTCCCACTATTCAGGCACTTTTCAGACTTGATTATGCCCCCCCTTTTCTGCCTATAATTTTCCCTGTGAGTTGGCTAAATCATGGCTTCGATTTGGGCTTGTTTCATTGAGAGGACCCTTTGGACCTGAACTTTGAGAATCTCTTCCCCGATACCAAACAAGCACAAATATATTCTTTACTATGCCCATAATGTATCTCTATTTTCTACCTTTTCGTTGCCTTTTGTTTGGCGCAAATCCGACTCTGGATGAGTGAGATATGGCCCCGAGAAGGTACGCAGAAGAAGCCGACATGGAGACTGATCAGGGAAAATTTTGAAGTTGGGGTAAAATTCTCGGCAGGACACCAGAATTGACAGGCTACTACAAGCCTGCATACCTGTAGCTGAAATGGGTTTTCCTGACCAGGCCCAATTTGACCTCGGAGGCCCCCAATTAGGCCTCTTTCTGGTGCATGCTTGTAGGGCCAAAATGAGTCCCTGTCACTCAGGGACATGCCACTGAAAAATCTAGGCTAAATTTTCTGAGGGGAAAGTCATGGATGCATTCTAGACTCTGCCCCGGTCATTTTGAATATTTACGGGTGAAAATCCACCTCCGTATGGCGAAGTTATAGAATTAAAAAGGCCAATGACCCTTAGGGGGGGGATTTAAATTTTAAACATATAGTTCAAAACCCATTTTAATTTTAAAAACTTTATTTATATTTTAATCAAATATTATAAAATCTTAAAAAAATAATTTTAATTACAAATATAAAAATATATTTATAACTAAATTAAAATTCAAAATTTAATATAATATATAATTAAAACAACAATAAAATTAAACTTAAATTAAAATAAACACGATTTTAAACTATAATCAAAATTAAAATTTTAAATTAATTTGAAACCACCCCCCACCCATCTGCCCCTAGTCACCCAAATGACCAAGCCAAGACTGAAAAAGGAGCCCACAGGGTATGGAGGAGGTGGTTGGTGGCTGGGGAATGAGGGAGCGGAGGAGGATAGGGTCAAGGGGTATGCGTGGAGAGGAATGGGAAATGGGGAGAGGGGTAGGTGAAAATGGAGGTGAGGGTGTGCAAGGGAGATGGATGAAGGTGGAGGAGGGAGTGGTAGAGGAGTGTGTGGTGGTGGAGGCTGTGGCGGTGGAGGACTGGTGCGCATGCAGGAGGAAAGGGGAAGAGGGGTAAGGGGGAGTGGACATGGAAGTGGAGAGATGTGGGAAGGGCGCATCATGGAGGAGGGAAATTTGAGGTGGCCACGTGGGGGTTTGGGGAAGAGAGGGAGTCCGAGTTGCAGAAATGGAGGAGGAGCGCACAGAGGGAGGGAGCAGAGGTGGAGGTAGGGAGTAGCTCGCGCGCAGGAGGAAAGGGGAAGAGGAGGGTGCACGACAAGGAGGAATCCAAGTTGCATAGCTGGTGGTGCCCGGGTGGTGGATGGGTGGCCAACCACCATTAAAAATTAAAATTGAAAACTTTGACGAAGTGAGTTTTTGGAAATAAAAATGGACGGGAGGTTTTGGGTCCAAACCCCATGTCTTCCATTTGAATTTCTGGGCAATTCTTGAATTTTCTGGGAAAAGGAGAAGGGGGAGGACTGGGGTTCAAGGCCCAGGGCTTCCCAGTGACATGCCCAGACCTACAATCTTCAGCAAATAACTCCATAATTAAAAAATATAAAGGAGCCATGGAAGCTTGGGCCTGGTGCCCAAGAGGGGTTCAAATCCCCTCTCCTTTGCATCTTTTACACACATACAACTTCCATGAACTCAGAAAATAACAAATAAATCTGAACTAGCAGCCAATACCACAGTTGAAACAGGAAAATAAACACCAATTTGAAGGAAAAATGCAATTTCTTCATGCAGGATCTCAACACAACCAACAAAATTTTCCTTGGTTTTTTTTTGGAAATGAGATTGATCGGTTACCTGACTAATTGTTTGGAGATTGTTGCCTGGAAGTAGGTTGCCCACTGCAGAGTTGTAGTTTTTGTCATAAAAACCCTCCTCTACTGCCATGAATTCCTGTTGCAGAGCTCTTCCCTTTTGGCCAAATTGTCAAAATGGCTTGGGAGAAGGGAGAAGTGTGAGTTTTGATTTTTTTCAATTTTTCAAAAAAAACCAATTTCCCCAAAATTTGCATGAGGCTACGTGCCTCCTCCCAAAATTTCCAATTTTCTGAAAATATTTGATTAATTTTTATTTATTTTTTTAATATTTTTTAGAAAAATATGCAAGTCAAAGTTTGACTTTGATTTTGACTTTGACCCACCTGTTGTTGACTTAGCCCAAAAATGTTGCCCGGTGAGACAGAGTCGGAATCAGATGCAAGTCACATAGTTGGAAAGGTATTGATGAGACCATAGGGAATATGTCATCACCAACTTGAGATAATTCCACCTCAGTCCTCAAATTCGGCCTAGAACAGTGGCCACTTAAAACTCCTGACTTGTTGGTGGGCCCACATGACACCCAATCATGCGAAAGGTGCCAAATCACCATATGATATCCAATCAAGGAAAATGAGGTATCGTCGGAAAGGTATCGATGAGTACTTCAATGAGGAGACAATATATGTTTGTGTTGAGGTCATTTATGACTATCTTAGCTATTATGAAACCCTACCATGCAAGCTGGCAAACCCCCTTTTGCCTAAAATCATTGACCAAATTGTGACAACTCTAACCGGGCCATCCGAGGTCGAAATGAGGAAAATGAGATGTCGTTGGAAAGGTGTCTAAGTCTATTATAGTGTGGAATCACTGAATATATTTTTTATAACTCTTTACCTACCAATTTTAAATCATGAAGAACTACAACCAATTTGGTGTCCAGAAGTGGTCATGAACTTACGAAAGCTCGTTCTTACCAACCGGGGGTCAAAACCAAGCACGGGATATACCATTGGAAAGGTCTCACACTGCCCTACACCATGGCTAGGTTTGATTTTTATTTTGAGACCATAATCTTAACATAATTAGACCAGGAAATCACAACTATTTGTTTTGGTCGTTCTGGTGACGTTGACTTTGCGTCTCTCGTATGGGGTCATACTGACTCGGAATTAAGCTCATGATAGCCCATTGAAAATATTGTCCTGATTCCTACCACATGGAAGTGTTGTGCTCCATAAATCAAATAGCCTTGACCCGAGGAAGAAATGTCATGGGAAGGCCCACAAATCCCTGAAGGCAACCAACCAATACTCTTTCAAGGGTAGAGGCCATAGTAACTATGACCCCTGCCACTGTCTTTGACTGGAACCATAGCACCAAGGGGCGTTTATGGAGAAGTATTTGTGTAAAACACCATGTTGATCCCAGAGCATATTTTTGGTTCAACAGGTGTGTTAGTTAGAGTGGCCAAGTTTAGGATTTAGTTTGGCGAAGGTCCTGAGGTCAAATCCCACGGGCCTCCCCATTTAAACATATGGTTACAACTAATTTTTGGTGCACCCTGCCAAATTTTGTGGGTGACCACTATAAAGGAGGAATGGTAATAACACATGCTATATTTGGTGGATAGTTGGAAAAATTTGTTATTTTTGGTGTTTGTTTATTGCATGGCGGATGGATAAGCCCCCAGGGGTGGCGGAGTCTAGGGTAATTTGGGCCATTACATGTAATCAGGGGTTGGGCTGAAGGCCTAGCCCCTTTCCTTTGGTGCATGCATAAACCTTACAATTTAAATAATACTTGAACCATATTATAAGAAAGCACTAGCATATGGTGTAGTGGTTAGCATGGATTTGTGGGGCCTTTGGTTTAGTGAGAGGTCATGAGTTCAAATATTGGGGAGTCATAAAAATTTTACCCATAAACCATTGGAGGGGTGCCACGTGGGAGCCCATGACTGGGACACATGGCACTATATAACTTGTCCACAAAACTTCCACTTGTCGCAATCTGATTTGTCCATGAAATTGACACATGTCATCACCTAAATTTCCCATGTGTCTACCATCCTTGCCACGTCATCCCATGCCAACTCAGTTGCATGGATGTTTCTGTCACCCTTGCAGTGGTGCCACTTGTCACTTTGAATTTTGTATTTTTGACCAAGTTTGACCGAACATTTCTCGCTTATAAATTTTGATCTATAAATCTGTTTGACGAGTCATTTGCACCGTTAGAAATCTTGTGACGTGATATTCACGATCATGTCATTTTAATTGAGTTTTGGGAACTTTCAATTTTTCCCTTTTTCTGCCCGTTGAGGCGATTATGAGCCTCCTGGGACATTTCTGAAACTTTTGTGATGTTCCCTAGATCCATCCAAATCACACATGCAGTGGGAGATTCGAGAAAGTATATGTCAAAACGAGGGAAGGAGAATTGGACAACAATAAAGAGATAATTCAGGTATTTTCATGGCACTACTAGTTATGGATTGTGCTACCAAGAAAGACCAGGTTATGATAGAGTGTTTTACATACATGGATTTGTGGATTCATACTAGGATGGAGATATGGATCATAGAATATCTACAAGAGGGTATGTGTTTAACTTGTTTGGAGGAGAAATCAGTTGGATGAGAAAAAGATAGTCTATAGTGGCACTTTCAAATACAGAAGTTGAATACATGGCAGCCAATCATGCAATCAAGGAAGCATTATGGTCACAAATATTGTGTTCAAGTATTGGTTTGGTATAACAAGTGGTAAGGATATATTTTGACAGTAAAAATGCAATTTTTCTGGTGAAGAAACCAACTTACCATTCAAAGACAAAGCATATTGATGTTCAATATCATTTTGTGAGAGACATGGCTGAAGAAAAGAAGGTGTTGTTGATGAAGGTGGAAATTTTGAAGAATGTTGCAGATTCATTAGCAAAATCTGTGAGCAGTGAGCAATTATCTTAGTGTAGAGGATCTATGGGAATTTCTACCCTTGATTGTTGACTATGTAAATGTGTAACCCCCTGTATGCAAAGAAAACAACAAGTGGGAGAATGTTGGGTACGTGTTATATTCTTTGCATGGTTAGAACTGTTTTTTGCATCTATTTTTGGGCGGTTTTTTGGTACATGGTTTTCATTGATGGTTTTCTATTTTTGGTTAAGGAATGAGAGTTGTTGACTAATACAAGTTATTGAATTAGGGTTTTGGATGCTATGAGATCCTATATGTATATTTTATTGTAAACAATGTGTGATGTGAATGAATATATAATATGTTGGTTTTCCTAGTTTGGGTTTCGAGGGGAAAAATATATGTGTAATGTGTGTATCTTCCATTGTATCTTTTCTATTATTTTATTGAAAATATGTTTGTAGTAAATAATTGGGGCCTTGTCCACTCATGTTGTTGGTCGTTAGAGGACTTACAGTTGTTGTGAAATCTGCTAAACAAGAAACCACCACATGAACCTTCTTCAACTGATTTTCCCATTCTAGGAAACTACTCTTGTGATTCATATTTTGGGAATTCTAAATCGGTGACAATATGTTTGAGGTATTTTTCTATATTAATCCTAATCATGTTAGGCTTCCCCTTCCATGGTAACCATAGATGAGACTAGTTGGTACTAAAATATCCATCTAATTTTTGTGACTAGTCACAACTTAGCAACATCCCATAAGCTTCTAGTATATCTACAACTGTAATATAAATCACTTGGTTAATATTGGGGTTAGAAGCAATTTGGATCATAACATCCCTCAATTCACCAATGAATTTGGCATAAGTTATATCCAATTGTATAAATTTTATATCACTTTTGGCGGGAGTTGCATTCAATTTTTTACACATGAAATAAGGAATGAAATTTGATTCTTCCCTAGAGTCCACTGAACAATTATGTAAATTTATGTTGAAAATTTCAAATGTCAATAAGAAAGGAGGAACAAACAGTTTGGATTTCTTATCACTAGTCATTGTGTTTACACTTGACTTTCTGTATTCCCTTGGAGTTACTTTGTTTCTATTTTGATTGGAGTTTACTATGTGGTTGTGTTATCGGGATAATTGTTAAGTGTGGACACAAATCAATCCCCCTAGCTTCACTTGTTGGATCATGTTGTCATTGATTCCAATGGTTTTTCATTGATGCCAATGGTTTGATTACTTGGGGGATTGTTGGATCATATGTCATTGATGTAAATGGTTTGGTTTGATTGATGTCATTGGTTGATGTCAAGTAATTGATTGATATGATTCCCTTTATGAGAATGTTATATGTCTAAGTGGAAAACCAATCAATGCAAAGGTAAACAAATGGATGAACTCCAAAAGTGGTCCCCTTATGGTGAAAGCCCTCATGGGAAGACGCTTTGTGGATTGAGTTATCCTAGAAGAATGGTTGGAGGACCCATGCTCTCATTATT
>ML780927.1:537534-568287 GCA_009831015.1 Picea engelmannii
TACATCTTGTGTTCTTTGTGTTCATTGTGGTGATGACTTGTTGATGATATATTGTTGATATATGTTGCTGATATGTACTCACATATAAATGGTTATAAATGACAACAATGGGTAATGAATAAATGTTGAATGCTAATTGATGAATTTTTTTGCAAGAGGGAAGTTTTGGGAAAAAGAGCCCCACACTCATTCACCCCTCCCCTCTAAGTGTGGTAGGTGTGTCCAACATCACTACGAAACTAGAACAAAACAAGATAGTACACTAATCTTTCCTTGGATTTCAATTATAAAATGAGAAATGGATCTAGAACATACCTTTTAAATATCGAAGATCCAACTTCACCAATGCAACCCAAGCTCTGTCTCGAGGCTTATGGAGAAATATCTGCAAAGAAACACAAGCCAAAAAGGACAAGAATAACAAAGTATATTTGATATGAAACTATGTATGTGATCAAGGAATCATACAATATGGACAAATAACATTCATATAGGAAAGAAAAGAATATCTGTATTAAAGAATGTGGAAGAAAGATACAACCAGATGTCTTGATTTCGTCAGGTTCCTTCCAACAGTTCCTTTCTTCCCACACACTTCTTCTCTAAGGATTCTGAGATCAAAAATCTATCTTGACAAAGAAAAACTCAAAGCCAATATAAGAGCTCCAAAAACTCCAAGCTACAAAACCCAATCTCAATCAAACTAAATTTCTCTATGAGAGCTCCTCTCCTTTTATAAGTTGAAGAGGATAAGGTGAGGAGGTTAGGAGGTTAGTATGATCCCACTAAATAATGAAAGCGAGTAAGATCCAAACCATTTGGAGGCCAACTCACCATAGAATCTTCTCCTTATAGAAGCATCAAGAAGACGCTCGTTTTTCTCACATACAGGAATTTTCGCACCCTAGCTATAGTGTAGCCTGCAGAAACTCCACAATCTAGCTTTAGAGCAAGGTGAAAAAATTAGGCATCGCCATACCCTGCATATATTGTAGCCTACATAAATCTTCCTTAATAGGGTTTTTACAAAGGACAATACAACTTCTTCTCTCAGGTAAAGTTCTTCTCCCTTCTTTCTTGAGGAATTCAGGCCACTAACCCCTCTAAAGGAAATAGATAGGTTTACATCATTAATAGTCACAGGGATGACGAAAATAATGTGTAACAGAGAGCCCCCCAAAGTATGAAGTTAGAACAGAGTGATATCTAAAATACTTTGTCGAGTGTGTGTAGGGAACAAGGAACACGTCGATCGGAAACCTACCAACAAATAAGGAAATACAGTACAATAATCTATCATCACTGAGGTAGGCATTCCAATACTCAGAATACAAATGAATCAAAGCATAAATGCTGACATGCGAAGATCCATGTCAAGTAAGAGAGGTCATGGCCACCAAACATACACTGTGGATCCATGCCATTATGACTCAAATCCGAACATAGCCACTAGAAATACACTATGGATCTATGTGTTAAAGACTCAAATTTGAACATAGCCACGAGATATACAATGTGTATCTATGAAATAGTACAATATGAATATACTCTAACACAACCTGAATCTATCATAAAATATTCAGGGTCTTCATCTCCACCACTCTATAGTATGAATCTAACCATGTGAATAGATGTGTTGAAGTCGAACATGGTAGAAACCACTTGATTACCGGTCATTAGTGAATACCATTAACAAGTGCGAGGGAAATCACCATTAATGTCAATGACTCCCAAGGTACACTAATACAATCCAATGAATGTGAATTAATGAGATGAAGTCGAACACTCGGCAAAATTTCCCGATTAGGGGTCAATAATGAAAACCCACTGTTGAAAGAAAGGAAACATACCATTGAGGCATGCAAGTTCCAAGGTACCAATTATTTCCTAAGTCTAATTCCTGGATAATGAGTTGAAGTCGACAGGAAAATACTCGTTGCAAGAGGGCCTTAATGTATCCCCCATCAATGACACGAAACGGGTAACAAGATTTGAAGTAGATCAAAGTAACAAGTGATTTAAGACTAACTCAGGGATGGTCGATGCAATAGAAGGCTTAAGGATTGTAGAAATGGTCGATGCAATAGAATTCTTTCTGGGTTTAACTTCTCTTTTAACATATTGACGACACAACAACTGTCTTGGAAACACTGACTCAACAACAAGGATCATAGACCAAATTGTAATCTTATAAAGGAGTATGATCAAGAGACAAGTAGATTTTCCAACCTAGACACAAAGAAGGTGAAAGGGTGTCATGTTCAAAAGTTACTCTTCCATAGAATACAAGTTTAGATACATTTCTTTCCCAATTTCCCCCCCACCATTTCCAGCGAGTACCTCTTTATTTTTACACAAGCTTGAGGAAGATAACATATGCTTGAACTGTAATCTCATCCTTCGGATGAGTCCCTCGAAATATGTTTAACGAACCCTAACAAGGAGTGGTTCGGTCCCAAATGAGTCTTTCGATGTTTGTTTAATGAGTCCAAAGAGAGAAAACTAGGGGGTTTTTCATATTTAGAGAGTCTGAAAAACACTTAAAGAGAAGTCTCTCAGTTCCTTTTTCGTAAGTTAGTTTAATGAGACCAAAAAAGTGATAAACTATCGCCCATCAAATGTTTTCTTCAAATATTTTTACGAGTGTGAAAAGAACAAGGTCACTCAACAATATTTTTGTTTTTACGGAGTGTGAAAAGAGATTAAAGGATACTCCATGAGTTTCTCTTTTCGTGTTACCATGATGAGTATGAAAAGGCGAAAAAAGTAGACTCAGTTGTGTTCTCATTGATTTACAAGCGCAAGAATGAACAAATACTAAGCTCGGTAACTTATTCTCATGTATATACAAGCATGAGAAAGAACAAAGACTAAGCTCGGTAACTTATTCTCATGTATTTACGAGCATGAAAAATAACAAAGACTAAGCTCGAGATTGTTTTCATTTTTACGCAAGCTTAAAATAAAACAAAACTATGCTTGGGATAGATTTTATTTTTACACAAGCTTAAAACTAGCCAAAACTATGCTTGGTCCTGGTTTCATTTTTACACAAGCTCGAACCATAGGAAACTATGCTTGAGGTAGGTGGTTTCATTTTTACACAAGCTCGAACCAGAGAAAACTATGCTTGTGACTTCCCAATGCATAACACAGGGATGGTTGGTACTTAGCCCCTAGCTTAAGAAACTAGCAGCATAACTTCAACATGAATTCCAGAGGCTGAAAGCATTGCCCCCCAAGATTCGGTTCATCCAATGACATAGGAGGATGAAAAGAATCTTCAAATACGATACGTAACGAAGTACTTGACTCAATCGAAGAGGGGGGAAAACTATTTCATTTTTTAACGAGCTTGACACAGGAACAAGAACTATTCTTGTGATTCCAGGTTCAATCCCCATATATTTGTTTCATTTTTTAACGAGCTTAACACAGAAACATGAACTATGCTTGTAACCTTTGTGTCATTTTTTAACGAGGTTTCCATAGAGACGAAAAAACTATCCTCATAGCTGGTTTCACTTTTTAACGAGCTTGAAATCAAAAAATCATGCTCAAAGATGGTTTCATTTTTTAATGAGATTGAAATCAAAAAACCATGCTCTTAACTCTCTTCTTGATCACGAATTCCAAGAGGACAGTGCTCTGGAAGGACACCATGTCAAGGGACAAAACTTGGTCATGTATTCCAAGAGATCTTCACTCAATGGAAGAAACACACTTTGGAAGGAACACATGTGGAAGGTCACGATAGGAGTAAGAATATCAGTCTTTAATAGCCTTACCAAAGATATCACCATATAAACTACTAGATCCAAGTCATAAGAGACTGAGCTTACAATGAGAGGCTCATCTTCATCGGAAGCTGAAGGTATGGGAGACAATGCCACATAATTGACCTATGGCGGGTGTGATACCGTCTGCATATAAGAACCATTTAGGGAGGTCATTGGGTTGATGGTCAAGTCAGGACCAACAAATTAAAGTTGATCAATAGTCACCTCTTCCATCGTGTGGGAAATATATCACATGAAAAAGAGAGGACACAATAGCTTTCATGGCATAGACATAATCTCCCCCAAGGAGTAAATCGAAATCCAAGGGGTCTTGGACTACCATGACGTCAATAACGATAGTTTTCCCTCCCAAAGTTACAAGAAACTAAGGAAGGACCCCTAAAGGGTGATTGGTTCTTCTGTTAAAAGATAACAAACTCTACATAACCGACACAAGCTAAGGATAACCCAAATCTTTCCAAGCAATAGAGGAAAAAATATTAATGGATGAACCTTCGTCTATCAATGTCTGAGGAATGTCCCGACCACAAACTTGTACTATAATATTGAAAGGAATGTGAGATGGAAGACGAGGTATAGTTATCACACCCCAATTAAAAAGGATGGTCTCGTTACTTGGAGGGGGTTCCATCAGAGAACGAGGAATACCCCCCAACATGGTAGGTTCTGTATCAACGAGAAAAACGTGGGAAGTATCGGATTTACTCTCTAATGGGAGAGTAGGATCAACTGATGACGAGATCAAATCAACCACTTGAATTTCATTCTTCAAGGGGAGAATGGGGTCGACAAGTGGAAACGAATCGAACGCTTGGGTTTCACTCTCTAACAGGAGAGTGATATTGACCGAGGATGGGATCAGATCAACCACTTGGGTTTCACTCCCAAACGGGAGAGTGGGATCGACCGAGGATGGGATCAAATTGACCACTTTTTCAACTGGTTCGACTAAGGATCTGACCAAATTGGGTTCATGATCAACCAATTTGACCGATGAAGGGGTCGGATTGATCATTCCATCAACTACAGGTGGGTCAAGAGTAAGCTTGCTATAAGAAAATGGAAGTTGAGGCTGAGAAACAGTCATGTCTTCCAACAATTTTGAGGCTTCATCCATACGAAGGAAAAGGTGATTTAGATAACTCCCTCTGCATAATATACATGGGAACTTGACTCTACTTTTCTTCTTCCCAAAAGTATCTTGACTAGTTGATGGGAGGTCATCATCATGTTTTTCAGAGGCTGACAACATGGGTTGGTGAGGGTGCGTAGACCATGCTTTGATAACCTTGGATAGACCAGGGAAATCCCTAAGAATATGGCTACCCTTGCAAAGCCTGCAAGGGTACTTGGGATTACGGGTTGTGTGGGTGATCTTGACATCATCAATATTCCCAACATGATTAATAGTAATTGGTTGTTTTCCAACATGTTTGGTAGTGGTTGGAAGTTGGGACCCTTGTTTATTTTTCTTCCTTTTCTTCTTCTTCTTATCCACCGAGTTACTAGCTTTAGAACTTTCACTCGGCAAAGAAGATGAAATGGAAGAAGACCTTGCAATTGAAGAAGGTGAAGAAGGTGAAGGATCAACATGAGTTTGATGATCATGGGGGGAAGTGTTTAAAACCGAAACACTTACTACATTCGGGATTACCTGAGTGGAAAACAACCACATTGACAATCCAATTGTAAGGCCTGGAAGGCTCAAAGTAGTGATGTGAGGAGGACCAATGTTTTTGTAAGAAGAAAAAACAAAAGGCTCCCCTAGAGAAGGGGTTCCTTCATTGGTCATTCCAGGAACTAACACCATTAGATAAATATCCAACCTAGAGTAGGCTAGGGAAAACAAACAGCACATGCTAAAAATCTAGTAAGCAAGCAAGCAAACAAAACATTCTCACAATGAACTCACTAGTTGGTGATGAAATCCAACATCGTGGGAACAATGTAAGAAGGGGATGATATAGAGCGGGTGGAAAAGTTACATTGACGAGCTTCTTAATGGACTTACACCTTGGTGAAAGCTCCCACACATAAATGTGGTTATACCCTCCAAGGATCCGATGTGAGTTTGGCCAATGTCGATTCTAGGTACCCTGAAGACTTTCCCCTCCACAATCACCTCGTGTAAATACCCTAGAGAGATAGGCCACTAAGGTTACCAATTACTACAGTGATTCCTGGGGAAATAGTCGACAATCAAATCTAGGTGCAAAGGAAGGGTATCTATCCTGAAATCAACTTGAAAGGATTCTACTCATCATTGTGGGTATACCTTCAAGCGACCCCCATAATATGTACAATCTCTACACCAAGACCAACAAAGCAGGGTGAGTAACTCTGTCAGTCTTAATGTGACCTCATGATTGACACTTGTGTGAGAAGGACTTCCCAGGAAAAAATGTAGCAAGTGGATTTCACTGCTCCCTAACTCAAGATTCTATGTTTGTTTACATATTTGGAAAGTTATCTTTCACACCTATTCCAAAACCCTACAACTAATCTAATGTAGGTTTGCTACCAGAAAATAAAAAAAGTGTCTAATCAATTTTTATAAGCGTTTTATTTTTAAGTCCGTTGTTACTCAAGAGGAAGATGGCGTGGATTAAATGATGTTTTGACCGATTCTAAACAATGCAAAGAAATGAGAATGCAAATATTTCACTTCGATGAAAGCTATATTACGAGGAGAAAATGTTTATCATTCCTATATGCACAATGTCCCAAAAATTTATTAAACTCATCAATATCAATATCTTCAACAAATGAGACAAAGAGATTGTACACCAATACACGATTCTTTCCCCCCCTGGCCATGAGGGGGAAAAAAATTCAGAATTGAAGACCAAAAAAATGCCAAAAATCATGCAATTTTGCTACTTCAAATGCAAAGATTCCCCCAAACTAATATAAAGCAAGAAATTAAAAATTATTGTTTAAAAGATAGCTAAAAGAAATAGAAAATTGATATGAAACAAATAAACCCAAACAAATTTTATATTTTAACTCAAACTATTCAATAAAAGAAAAAGTTCTTTCACCAAACAATTCTAAAGAAAAAACAATGCTGTGTAACTTAAAGACACTCAAAGCAAGAGACCAAATCTTTAAAAAATAAACAAAGCAAATATGGCTAAAAGAAGCTCAAAAACTGTCAAGCAGACTGTAAATAGTCAAATACAGGTTCCAAAAGTTCATCCCAGGTGATCAAAGAAAAACTGGGTGACAGAAGGCAAAAATACTTAATCCAAAATATTCTACAGGAGAGGTCGCAACCGAACAATAAGGTACAATGTGG
This sequence comes from Picea engelmannii, assembly GCA_009831015.1. NCBI lineage: Eukaryota > Viridiplantae > Streptophyta > Pinopsida > Pinales > Pinaceae > Picea > Picea engelmannii. Next base: position 544,633 of record ML780927.1, read on the forward strand.
TGATTTGAGGTTTTAACAGGCTAGATATGGATAGGGTGTGGAAATTTCACACTGGTCTAAATAGTCAGGGTGTGGTGATCTAAGGTTTCCGCAGGATGCATATGGGAGACAATGCATAAATGCCTGTAAACAAAGGAAAATTGGAAAAAGGGAAAAGATTCTAAAAGAACTTTTAGATCCAGAGAGGCTGGATGGATTCCCCCACAGAATCAGAAAACAGAACCCAGACAAATAAAGAAAGAAAGCAAGGCAAACTAGGAAAACAATCTGTTCCCCAGTATGGTCGCTAATTTTGTTATCGGGCTAATTGTTAAGTGCAGGCACAAATCAATCCCCGCAAATTCACTACAAAACTAGAACAAACAAAACAATACACTACACCTTCCTTAGATTTCAATTATCAAATGAAAAATGGATCTAGAATATACCTTTTAAATATCTAAGATCTGACTCTGCCAATGCAATCCAAGCTCCATCACAAGGCTTATGGAGAAATATATGCAAAGAAACACAAGCCAACAAAGACAAGAATAACATAGTCTATTTGATATGAAACTATGTATGTGATCAAGGAATCATACAATATGGACAAATAACATTCATATAGGAAAGAAAAGAATATATGTATTAAAGAACGTGGAATAAAGATACAACCTGATGCCTTGATGTCGTCAGGTTCCTTCCAATAGTTCCTTGCTTCCCACACACTTATGCTCCAAGGATTCTGAGATCAACAATCTATCTTGACAAAAAAAAACTCAAAGCCAATATACAAGCTCCAAAAAATCCAAGCTACAAAACCCAATCTCAATCCAACTAACTTTCTCCATGAGATCTCCTCTCCTTTTATAAGCTGAAGAGGATAAGGTGAGGAGGTTAGGATGATCCCACTAAATCATGAAAGCGAGTAAGATCCAAACCGTTCGGAGGCCACCTTACCATAGAAGCTTCTCCTTCTAAAAGCATCGAGAAGACGCTCATTTTTCCCACGTACAAGAATTTCCACACCCTAGCTATAGTGTAGCCTGTGGAAACTCCGCAATCTATCTTTAGAGAAAGGTGTGGAAATCAGGCATTGCCACACCTTGCGTATATTGCAGCATGTGGAAATCTTCCTTAATAGGGTTTTTACAAAGGAAAATACAACTTCTTCTCTCAGGTAAAGTTCTTCAACCTTCTTTCTTCAAGAATTCAGGCAACTAACCCCTCTTAAGGCAACATATAGGTTTACATCATTAACAGTCATAGGGATGAAGAAAATAATGTGTAACATGTTGTCTCCTTCCCTTGATGCATGTAGTAGTATAATTTTCTACAAAGGGATCCTGCATAGGTCCATAATAGAAATGTCGGATTTCATTTTCCTTAAATCTTCTACTACACAATACTCCAATTTTTATGTTTCTTTTGTTGTGAATGTGGGGATAGAGTTGATTATAGGAGTTGGTTTATTCAAGGGAGTTGAGATATTAGGATTTTTAGGGGCTTGATCTATGATAGGATGATTTTGAGGAATATGGCCCTTGGTCCTTGTTTGTACCAATAAAATATCACTACTAAAATCCTCTTTTTCAGTGAGTTCACCTCCATGTATCATATGGTTTATATCCCTTAACACCATCGTTGTTTCTTCTGGTGGATCATTACCTTCATCATCTATACTGTTGGAGGTGTTGGAAAATATGTAACAGACAGTGAATGGCATGAGTACAAGAAGAATGTACAGAGGATTGTTAGCATATTTACAGGCAACGTATACTTGTCATTGATGGCAAGTACAGTAGTGGTGATGTCTTGAGTACAACAGGGATGATCAACGGAGCAGTGATAATCGGGGAAGAGCATCAACTGTGTTCATTGGATCTCTTTCTGAATTCCCGATGCCCGTCATATCTGAATGAAGACAAGAAGAGCGCACTAAAAAGGAGGACAGATCTCAGACGTTAGATCCAAGCGCAGGACCTGACCATCATTGGATCAAGAAGAACCTGCACGATCTTTAAAGTGTAAGGAGAAGTGGGTGTAATCACAATAGGAAAAATCATGACTTCATCTGAGCCATCAGATCAAGATTGCTTATGGACCGTTGATTCCAGTCCATGTAGGAATTTCGGGGATCGAGAGTTGGAGATGTCAAAGTTTCATAACATCAAGAATCTCGATATCGTGATATGCAAAATCCCGATTTAATCTGAGCCGTCATATTAAGTTTGAATCTGGACCGTTGATTCCAGTTCATGTCAGAGTGTCGGGGATCGAGAGTTGGAGATGTCAAAGTTTCATAACATCAGGAATATCGATATTGCGATATGCGAAATCACGATTTAATCTGAGCCATCAGATTAAGGTTGAATCTGGACCGTTGATTCCAGTTCATGTCGGAGTGTCGGGGATTGAGAGTTGGAGATGTCAAAGTTTATTAACATTAGGAATACTGATATCACGATATGCAAAATCGTGATTCAATTGTAGCCGTTTAGTCAAGATCATATCTGGACTGTTGATCCAACTCCTTATCGAAGTTTCGTGAATTGCAACATCAAGAAGAAAAGAAACAATGCAACAAGAATTCTGAAATCACGATATGCGAAATCGTGATTCAATCGCAGTAGTCAAGTCAAGATCAGACCTGGACCATTGATTTAATCCCATATCAGAGTTTCGTGAATCGCGACATGGAGAGGCAAAAGAAACAATGAAAAATGAATTATGAAATGGCGATGTAATTGCAACCGTCAGATCAAGATGTGATCTGGACCGTTGATCTGACTTCTTTACGGAGTCTCATGGATTGAGATTTGTAAGTGACAAAAACACTGAACACCAAGAGTGTCGATATCGCGATATGTGAAATCGCGACATATTTGCAACCATCAGATCAAGAAGTGATCTGGATCGTTGATCTGACTTCTTCATGGAGTTTCGTGGATCAGGATTTGGAAGTGACAAGAACTCTGAACATCAAGAATGTCAAAATCGCGATATGCAAAATCGCGAAATGATCTGAACCGTATGATCAAGTGTTGATCGGAGGGTCATTGTTCTCTCTCATAGTTAACTCCTCAGTTACGAATCTATTAGCGAAATGGACTCATGATTGTCGATCAGTTGGTGTTTCAGTTACCCGGACAGTTGTCTTTCTTGTACCTGAAGAGAATGCGAAGTGGAACTGTCGTGGAGGTGTGCATAAAAGAAAATGAGATAGACAACGTGAGGTTGGTCGTTCTATATGAGAAAAGAATGAAATTGTAAGAAAAATGAGAGGATGCGCAGGAGGAGATTGAGAATATGTGCAGTGTGAGATGAAGTGCAGAGGAGAATAACAGAACAAGTTGAAGAAGAGAAGAATGAGAGAACGATTTGATGCAGAGCATACCTGCTGAACCGACAGAGGAAGAGAAGAGCAGCAGAATAGTGTGTAGAAGATCAAATTTACAGAACAAAGAAAGATTGGTAAGAACTGTTTTATCTATAAAGTTGACTATTTATTTTTCCATTCATATTCTAGGGAGGTTTGGAGGTGCTCGGGAGGATTGTTGTCCTCAGAGGTTCAAGTGGGAGCTTGAACACAGGAAGTTGTAGCTTCCATCTAGTTGCAGCCATAGAAACGAGGGTGGTAGGGTGGTGCAAGGGAAAACAAGTGTTCTCTGTTATACAGGTTGGAGCATGTGTAATTGGAAGTTGGTGCTTCCATCCAGTTGGTGTTGGAACATATAGGGAGTTGGTTCTTCCTTCTAGTGGGTGATAGAGAAACCAGGGAGTTGGTGCTTCCTTCTAGTGGGTGCTAGAGAAACCAGAGAGTTGGTGCTCTAAAAAAAGTTGCAACCTGTAAAACAGAGGTAGCAGCCTCACATTGAGTTGGTGCTCAATTAAAGATGATGTACAGAACTTAAAAGACTGCCTATCATTTCGAAGAAGAAGAGGTTTTCTCCCTTTATGGGTTTCCTCGTGAAAATCTGTCTCTGTGTATAACTTATGTGTGACTGATGCTTTTTACTTTTACTGTCCATATGCTGTATAATGTTAATGATCACTTGAAGAAAGATTAAGAATAATTTAATAGAGTTAAAATTGTTTAAGCTCAAAGACAACTGATTCACCCCCCCTCTCAGTTGTATTAGTAATTTCAACAGGAGGCTAGGATAATTTCATGTTAGGTTTGGGCCTACCCGTCTAAGAAATAGTTGGCCATAAAATTAATGGTGTTCACACACTAGGGGAAATCCTTTTCGGAGTGGTTATCTTGGTGATAAGTGCAAAAAAAATCATAGGCCACATATCCCAAGTCAATGTTTAGATTTGTTGGGGGAGGTTCTATTGCCTTGAAAGGAGGTGGTCTCTTGAAAAAGGGTCTATAAGGTATTTGATTAGAGGTACCTTCACCTGCATTTATTTTCATATCTACAATTTCATTTTCTGATTTCTTGATCATCCTTTCAGACATTCCATGTCAAGACTCAACACCTTCCTTTTCATTGTTTTCATCAAATTTTTTCCCTTTTGGTGGTTGTTCATACCCCCTCTTCCTCCCACTTTACACATATTGGCATGGTTTTAAAATAGTTTACCTTACATGGTTTTAAAATATTTTCACATATGTATAAGGGGAAAGGGTGTGGCATGTCACATTGCCCCCCCTCCACATTCCATGAACCATGATGAGGGGGGGTAATGAGCCATTCCCCCCTCACCTCCTAACCTCAAAAACAATGCGTGAGCCTCAAACTAATCAAATTTTTGAACTTACATACATATCGGTCACGTTCCACTCATCGCTCCTCGTATGTACCGACCACATTCTACTCACTTCTCCTGGTATTGTACCAGACACATTCCACTCACTACTCTCAGTATTTTATTGACCATATTCCACTCACTAATCCTAGTATGTACCAACCACTTTCCACTCACTACTCCTGGTATTGTACTTTCTCTCAGTATTGTATCGTGATGATGGAAAGAGATTTAAAAAACAACGTGTGTCGAGGGTCCCTTTTTTAATGGACATGGGGATGGTTGGTTGGGAGGGGAGGTGCATGGGCTTCAACCCTCCCCTATTCCATGTATCAAGATTAGGGATTAGGGCCCTTCTCTCCTACGAATTCAAACCTTAAAACCTTAAAACTTGACTAAAATACCACTTAGAAATAATGGATATTAGTTGCGGTGTTTATTTAGAATTATTTGAGGTTGGTTCCAACCGTCTAAATCAAATGTTATCGTGGATTTTCTTTGATGGCCTCCAAGTGTTGCCTCGCCTGAAAGAAGCCAATTTATTTCTCTCCTTCTATTTTCAAGTTGGTATCAGATCGTGGAGGTTCATTGCTGGAGGTTTGTTGTTGTGTGGAAGCTCGTTGTTGCATAGAGGTATCATAGGTATTTTGAGCCTGTTATTTCCATTGTGTCTCTCTTGGAAATTGATAGGCCCATATAAAAGGGAGACATTAATCACTTCTCCAATAGAGGAACCATTGATCATAGATGTATCAGTCGAGGAATGCAAATAAGAAAGTATAATATGCGATTTTGACCATCCCGTTGATCTTAATGACAGAGATGATAATTCCTTTTTAGGTGTGTGGTGCAGTCTTAATTTTGTATTGGTATTATTTACTTCAGCGATAACATTGGTATCTGGTCTTGTGGAAGTGAACACTATATTCCAGGTAGCAACCTCCCTCGATTATTTGGAAGACGATATCAGTATATTGCAGTCAGATTCCCAGTGATAGTAACATGGAACTTACTTTCCATGCGGTGTAATTGTGGAGCTTCTTCTCTTCATATTGTAAGTAGCTCGATTTATCATAATCCTACACTGAATCTGTGCATACTTGGAAATAATGGAGAAAGCGCCAGTTGTAAGCGCCAATTGTAAGCGCCAGTTGTAAGCTTTAGTTGTGAGAGTCAGTTGTAGGCGTGTTAAGAGTCAATTCTTAGTTAAGAGTCTAGTTGTCTTTAGTTTTCATGTAACTGACTCGGTAGAGTCTTTTCCTATATAAAGATGTAGTGCGTCTTCATTGGATAATACAGAAGTAAGCATAGCCTCACCTTGTGTTTTGGTTCATATATTTTATCTTGGTATCATAGCTTGAGAGGTGCGGACTTTCGACAGGCCAATGAAGCGTGAAAGTACTTGCATGAGCCGGCTGCATATCATTTCGAGGAGGAGCGTGGAGTTCGACAACAAATATTGAAGTGTGCATCGTAAGCTTGGGAGCAAGCTTGAAGGTTTTGAATGCGTGACACTGGTGCGTGAGCTTGGGAGCAAGCGTGAAGGTTTTGAATGCGTGAGGCTGGTGCGTGAGCTTGGGATCAAGCGTGAAGGTTTTGAATGCATGACGCTGGTGCGTGCGGGGTTTGCATGCATGAATGCATGCATGAGTTTTTGAGATCGGGTGCATGCATGGAATTTTATTGCATGTGTGTGAAGCTTTGCATGCGTGAAGTTGAAGGAAGGACTCTTTTATTAAAGTGAGTCTTTTATTATTAAAGTGAGGTATACTTTGTTTTTATTAAAGTGAATTTTTTTCTTATGATTACCTTTGAAAATCATAAAGGTGGAGTTTTTATTATTAAAGGTGGATGCATGTGTGAAGTTTAAACTTAATGTGGGATATTAAAGTTTTAAAAAGGAGGATATTTTGGATATTAAGGTGCATGCATGCATGATTTAATCTAAGAACAAAGGTAGATTTGGACCAGTGGATCTGAAGGCAGAGCGACGGATTGCTCAGCACAAGAGAAAATTTGACATAACGCTGCATATCTTTAGTGATTCACTTGCAGAGACTAAATTGTAGAGATGGCGAATCCTCTAGCGGAGACCTACCTCAACGACGCCAACAAGCTAGATGGATCAAAATTCATTAACTGGAAATTCAAGATGTAGATGCTCATGGAGGGCTATGGTGTCTGGAACATTGCGAAGGGAACTGAACTGAAACTTGATGCGGTTGTAGGTGCGACAACAGTACAAATCCAAGATTGGGAGAAGCACAAAAACAAGGAAAAGGTATTGTTGTGCATGTCTGTTAAAGATAGCATAATTCCACATATTAGAGACGCTACAACTTCTGCTGCAACATGGATAGCTCTTAAAGCATTGTATGAAACTAGCAACACAAATTGCATTTTGTTCCTGAAAACTAAATTGCTAGGCATTAAGATGGATGGAAATGAATCTGTTAGTTCAGTTTTGTGTCGCATTAAAGAGGTGAAAGACAAGTTAGTAAATATAGGGGAAAATGTTTCCAATACTGATCTAGTGACTATTACCTTAAATGGTATGCTAGAAGACTATCATATGTTCATAACAGGTCTTGCAACAAGGGAGAAACCTCCTATGTTTGAAGAACTGACAAGTATTTTGTTGCAAGAGGAAGAGAGGCGCGGGAATCTGAAGCCTCCGAGTAAAGATTTAGCACTGTGGTCAAATAATAGATCTGCGAGAGGGAGATCAGGAGTAAGAGGCAGAGGAGGCAGTTCATGACAGAGAGGGAGTTCATGGCAAAGAGGCAGTTCATCGCAGAGAAGACAATCTCCAAATCAAGGTATGCACTCTGATAGGAATGAGTCAAAGAGTTGTTTTATTGTGGTCGACCTGGACATATGGTTAAAGACTAACATAAGAAGAAAAGTGATGATGCTAGGAATAAACCTAGAACACATTCAGGTCATTATGCAGAAAAATCTTCAAATCAAGATCACATATTATTTATTGCTAATGATGATATTGATGAACCCCCAAATTTTGACTCATGGGATCTTAGGCTGTTTGTGTCTAATGCTGCTTTATCTGCTAAAATGGATGATTCTGATTCCTGGTTTGTGGATTCCGGAGCATCAGTACATATGACTTGTAATAAAAATTGGTATGCTAATTTCAAAAAAAGACAGAATGGTGCCAACATATATCTTGGAAATGACCGTGCTCATCAGATCAAGGAATATGGAGACATTCCTGTGACATTGTCGAATGGTACTATTTATCACATTCACAATGTGGTGTATGTGCCAGGAATAAAGAAAAATTTGATCTCTGTGTCCACCATTACAGATCAGAACTTGAAGGTTGAATTCTTCAAGAATTATTGCATAGTGAAGGATCTATTGGACCACTTCCGAACTGTTGCAATGGGTGTCAGAGTAGGAGGTCTATACAAACTTGATGTTACCAACAAAGAACATCATGCACTGACTTATACCACTATGGCAACAGAGATTCTTTGGCATCAAAGGTATGGACACATCAATCATCCTGATTTATTGTTATTACAGAAAAAGAATATGGTTGAAGGAATTCCCATGTTAAATAATGAGAAAGTTGCTTGTGATGGATGTGCATTAGGAAAGATGCACAGAGATGAATTCCCCTCTAATCCTGATAAGAAAAAGAGGGATGTGTTAGATCTTGTGCATACTGATGTTTGTGGGCCTATGCAGACTAGGTCTTTAGGAGGTGCATTTTACTTTATGTTATTTATTGATGATTGCACGAGATACACATGGGTTTACTTCCTTAGACGAAAAAGTGATGTTTTCAAGTACTTTAAGGAGTTCAGAACCATGGTGGAAAAGAAGACAGGAAAATCCATCAAAATCCTTCGTTCAGATCAAGGGGGAGAGTATAAGTCATGGGACTTCAACAAATATTGCAAAGATAATGGAATAGTACAACAGTTTACAGTATCTCACACTCCACAGAAAAATGGAGTCACTGAAAGGAAAAAAAGAACTCTGGTAGAGTGTGCACGTAGTATGATGAAAGGTAAGAATCTCTCAAATGCATTTTGGGCTGAAGCCATAAATACTACAGTTTATTGAAAGAATAGAAGTCCAACAAGGTGTCTTGATAATGTTACTCATTTCGAAGCCTTGTATGGTTCCAAACCCGTAGTTAATAATTTGAAAGTATTTGGGTGTAAGTCTTTTGCACATATTCCAAAGGAGAATAGGAGGAAATTGGATGCTAAAGCCACTAAATGTATTTTCATTGGGTATTGTTCTGAATTTAAAGCATACAAATTGTTTGATCCTGCTACTCAAAAAGTATTTGCAAGTAGAGATGTTCCTTTCCATGAGAAGGAAGCAGGAAATCATGACGACAACAGTCATGAGGAATGGCAGAGACTTCTTGATGAAGGAGTTAAATAAGAGCAGCAACAACAGTTGTTTGGTTAAGAAGACTTCTTCAAGATGTTGGAGAAGAACGAAAGGAACCTACGATGATAAGATGTGATAATCAAAGTTCAATCAATATTGCAAAGAATCTGATTTTTCATGCAAGGACAAAGCATGTTGAAGCTCAATATCATGTTGTTAGAGAAAAGTTACAGTCAAATGAAATAACTCTTGTGTATTGTAATACTAGTGAAAATGTTGCTGATATTTTCACTAAGCCTCTTGGAAAGATTAAACTTGAACTGTTTAGGGAGATGTTGGGTGTAGAATTCAATCCATTCTCCATTAAGGGGGAGACTTGGAAATAATGGAGAAAGCGCCAGTTGTAAGCACCATTTATAATCTTCAGTTGGGAGAGTCAGTTCTTAGTTAAGAGTCTAGTTGTCTTTAGTTTGCATGTAACCGACTCGGTAGAGTCTTTTCCTATATAAATATGTAATCCATCTTCATTGGATAATACAGAAGTGAGCATAGTTGCACCTTTTGCTTTGGTTCGTATATTTTATCTCGCATTCTTCTCCGGCATTGAGGAGGATCATATACTATTTTTTTTCCCATTACTAACTTCGATGAAAGCAATGATACAAAGAATCCGACATTGAGGAGGATCATATACTTCTACCATGTGCAGGTCGTGGGTTGAGTTTGTGAAGAGGAAAAGAAATCGAGAAGGCACTGGAGGCTCAAAATTTGTATCCAGATCGAGAGGATCAGTGGCCTTGTAAACCCTTGTGTAAGAGCTAATGATATTGGTGGTGGTAGCCCTACAAATTGTTGTGTAGAGTCACTAACTTTGATCTGAGCATACACCCATTTGATGCACAATTATTGTATAGGGACTTTGTATTTTATTGCATGCTTTCGGCTGGTAGGTTGGTTGGCTACACAGTTGTATTGTTTCTAGGTGGAGTATTGTATTGTTGCTCAATTTTCTAGAAAAATTGTGCCTCTTGTGCTTTTCAAAGATCTGCAAAAAGAATAAAGCATGAACATGAAAACTATGCTATTAACATTTTGAATTTCGTACCACATAATTTTAAATTTTTTCAAAGAACTGTGCCTCTCAATTTTATTTCTCAAATTTCTGGAAGAAATGTGTCTCTCTGTATAATTGAGTCGTTGCATGAGCATGAGTCATAATTGAGTCGTTGCATGAGCATGAGTCATTTTTGCATCATGGCACCTGGAAAGAACAATGTTGTCATTTATATCATCAGGTAATAGATATCATTGCTATCATATATATCATTGTTGTCATATGTAACTGATTTCTATGTTCATGAAGTAAGGAGCGAAACAATTGCGATCTAATACTTCAATATCATTACATTCTCTCAAACCAATATTCAACAATGAGGTTTTTCATCGGGAAGAAAGTGTTGGCGGAGAAAGTGTTAGAAGAGATCGTTGCTCCTTGGTGTCAATTCTTGTGTTACAATAGAGAAACATTATAGGGAAGAAGATTCAAGGAGTTATAGGATGAAGATAATTGCCTATCTGTGCAGATGAAGAGAATTATGTGTGAAGGAAAGTCACCAAAAAAGGAATGTTTGCAAGGAGCAATTGATCATATTAGAGTTGAAGGATGAGTAATACATCCCTTGACCCGACGTGAAATTTTGAAGAAATATGCGTGAGAATTTATTGTTGTTTGAAAATTGCAAAAGGAAGTGACATTGACATGAGCCTGTGCGTTGAGAAGAGACGTGATCACTTCTATTGTTGAGCTAGTTTGTACAGAGAATAGATTGTTGGTGAACCCGAATTGAATTCTTGTGTCAGTGGTGAGAGGAGGGCGAGATCCTGATCTGTGCAAAGTAAATTCATCGTTTTTGTCGTCGTTTCTAGTGAAGAAAATCCGTTGCTGCTATCATTTGGTTTGAATTATTTGTTGGTGCATCCATTGATTTTCATTTACAACAACATTTTCACTGCCATAATTTTTTTTTGTACGTGACATCGTTGATCCAAGTGGATATCGGTGTCCACACACCTTTTCCAACTTGCTCAAAATAGTTTTCTGGCAATTTTGGTGATTTACTATTTTTAGTAGTTTTAACTTTCGAGGCCATTTTGAGGGCCTAAATGAAGGTTTTTCGGAATCGAGATTCTCAATGATATTTGAAGGCATGATTGAGCCCCCCAAATGAATCTCCTCGATGATACCTTTCCAATGGGCTATCGTGCGCCTAAAACAAAGATCGTATGTAAAAGTTACGACCTCGGGAAGTTGATGTATTGACTTACCCAAACGGGGCACACATGACTTTTGGCACTTCATCTCCTAGGGTTAGGTTTTTGGATTTCTAGGGTTTTTGACATTCCTTTTTATTGTAAAAAGGCCTTCAGAGCCTCATTGTAATCATCTTCTTGCGAATGAGCGCAACCATCACATCTCTTCTCGGAGATAAGCCCCCACCATTCCAGCAAGCTTGTTTTCTGCTACATTTTACAGTTTTAGCTTATTTCGTTATTGAATAGAAAACCCATTTTACCGTATCTTGGTTATTCTGTGTTATGCATATTTTAATAATCTGTATTCATTTCTTTCTACTCATAAAATTTGGATCAATGGTATCAGAGCAGTCTTCTCCTTGTCGTCTTAATGCATGTCCCCAACGAGGTCAAGGTACAAAAAATTGGGTCTCGAGCTTGTTTCTCTTGAGGAAAAAATCTCTCGCACACCCAAGAGACCTCTCATGGAAGGAGAAAAGAAATATGATGGGATAGGAGATGTTTTAAAAATGTTTCTTGAGGAATCCCTTATGCAATAGAGGAACGTGATGATGGATATTTTTGCGCAAATCCTTCTGCAGCTACCAACATGCGACGCATCTTCCTCGAGTGGAGGCGTCGCCCCCTTCAAGGTAAAAATCAACTTTGATATTCCTATATTTAAAGGTCATATAGATGCACATGTTGTAGACAAGTGGTTGAATCTACTATAAGGGTATTTTTATGTCCATAACTTTTTGAATAGAGAAAAGATTACTTTTGCACTCCTCAAAGTCATTCCCCATGTCAAAGATTGGTGGGAAACTTTCTTTGAGAAAAAGGAAATAGAGGAACCCTCATTATTTACATTCGTGGCCACTTGGGAATCCTTCAAGGATGTTATTAAGGAAAAATACTATCCTGTCGGAAGTTATGATGACTTCTATACCAAATGGACCACACTACGGAAAAAAAAGACACCAAGCAGTGCCAGAGTTCACAAATATCTTCCATACATTTTGCACCAAGCTGGGTATCAAATATTCAAAGAGACATATGGTGCTCAAGTATCACGGTGCTCTGCATAGATACAACCAGAACGAAATGGAAATTCTGGACATCTCTTCCTTAGGCGCAACCTACCGATATGCCATCAAAATCAAGCAGAAGCTCAAACAAAAGACGTGGAAATTTGGTCCTAAGAACCCCTCACAACAAAATCAATGAAGGGACGGCCCCAACACACATAACAAAGGACAGAGAAAAGATGGACAATATCAGGACAACTAGTCCAAGCCGCAAGCAAAGAAGGACACCAGAAAGACAAAGAAAGATATCGGGAAGTGGTGTGACTTCCATAAGAGCCCCTGGCATAACACTGTTGACTAACGCTCAAAGAAATTACTGGTGGTCGAAGTGAAAACCTCTTAATCAAATGTGGGTTTTGAATATGAGTCAGAACCATAAAGGGGAAGACAGATCATTGATGTGGAACCCAGTGCCATCGTTGCTACCACCAATCTCCACCCTAGTGAATTAGACGAGCCAGAAGAAGACAAGTTCATCTTCCATTCACAGATGTGGGTAAAAGGAACCTCGCTGCACTTCGTCGTTGATAGTGATAGCCAAAAGAACCTCATCTAAGAAAGGGTCGTCAAGTGGTTGGCCTTGCCGACAATGCCGCACCCACAACCCTACACCATTAGATGGCTCCGTCAAGGAAGTGATCTTTGCATCAACCAATAATGTCGAATGTCATACGACATCAAGCCCTTCAAATATGAGGTATTGTGTGATGTTTCTCCTCTCGAAGTTTGTAATGTTCTTTTGGTACAACCTTATTTATGGAAATATCATGTTGTATATGAGTGTAGGCCTCATAGTGTTATTATTACTTTGAACAAGAAATTGTACAGGATACCCGAGGCAGTCCCTCCTAGTGATATTTCCTTGATCTCTGCCAAGCAATGCAGGAAGTTCATCTCTTAGACCGAGAAATTTGTCTTCTTCGTGATTCGCTCTCAGAGTGAGAAAAATATCGCAACCACATCAAGGGCATCTGTGACCAATCTCTCCACAAAACAGAAGCAAGTGGATAAGGTTGTGGAAGAATACTCAGATATATTCTCCTCTACTATCGGGGTACCTCTGCACTTCCAGGTCAAGCATCCCATCAATATGACCCTAGGTGCACCACTACCCAATGGGCCAGTCTACCGTCGCTCTTTGTTAGAAAACTAGGAGATCAAGAGGCAAATCCAAGAACTTCTCCACAAAGGGAACATACATCCCATCTCATCACCTTGTGGGAGCCTAATCGTGTTGGTGCAGAAGAAAGATGGGACATGGTGACTCTGCATTGATTACTAGGCCCTGAATAAAATGACAGTCTGAAACCGGTACCTGATTCCCCGAATCGATGACCTGATTGATCATCTCAGGTGGGGCAAATGATTCAGTAAGATTGATATGAAGTCTGGATACCACCAGGTCCCAATAGAATATACAGATGTATGGAAGACCGCCTTCAAGTCAAAAAAAGGTCTTTTTGAATGGTTGGTCATGCCGTTTGGTTTGAAAAATGCTCCGGCAACTTTTATGAGGATGATGGACGATATCCTATGACCTTTCACAAATAATTTTGTAGTGGTGTATCTGGATGAAATCCTCAACTAGAACAAGACTTGGGCGGAACACTAACAACATATTCAACAGGTTTTGCACACCCTGTGTCAGCACAAACTATATGAAAACTTGGAAAAATTCTCCTTCAGCATGGACATGGTCAATTACTTAGGCTACATCGTTGATCGGCATGTTGTGCATGTGGAGCCATCCAAGATCAATTTCATTCATGACTGGCTAGCGCCAACCACACTCACTGAACTTCAAAGCTTCTTGGGCCTCGCCAATTTCTATTGCATGTTCGTGTTGGGATTCTCTCATATCGCATGGGCCCTTAGCCAAGTAACTAGGGGTGGAAGTAAGGAAAAATTTGTGTGGGGTCTGTCTCAACAACAAGCCTTCGATGAATTGAAGAATCATTTGTGCTCATCCCCAGTACTTTCATTATCGGACCTGCAACATCCCTTTGAAATCGACACAGATGCTTCAGACTATGCTATGGACGTCGTTCTAACTCAACACGACCACCCCATGGCATATCAAAGTGAGACACTATCAGAGGTTGTCCGTAAGTACCCTACTTACGACAAAGAAATGTACTCCATTATGCAAGCCTGTCGCCAGTGGATACATTACATTCTTGGGAAGGAGACTGTCATCTACACTGATCACAAGCCACTACAATTCATGCAGACCCAAGGAAAATTGCAAAATGATCACCATCAGAAGTGGTCCACATACTTACAACAGTTCCACCTCAACATCAAGTATAAAATAGGAAGTACCAATAAAGTTTATGATTGCCTCAACCAACCTCCAGTCGTGACACTCACCACGGTGCTAGAATCTTGTAGCCACGAGACATCCAGATGGCCTCACCTCTACGAGACAGACCCTGACTTCTCCACCACCTACCAAATGTTCGGAGTGAACTCAGTGGTTGCTAATTTCCATCTTCAATATGGGTTGTTGTGTCATCTGGTCCATCTTTGTGTTCCAAAAAGCGAGCGCGAGAAGCATATTTGGGAAGCTCACTATAGTCAGGTGGCAGGACACTTTAGCATCGAAAAGAAAGTGGCAGTGTTGTAGAAACATTTCTATTGGCTGAAACTTCGATAGGATGTTGGCAAGTATATCAAGTCTTGCATCGCCTACACTATTTTCAAACCGACCATGAAGAAATAGGGCATGTACACATCTCTTCCTATTCCTGATAGGTCATGGGAATCCATATCAATGGACTACATACCGAGCCTTCCATCCGCCAAGAGGGGAAATGACTTTGTTTTTGTGATTGTTGATCTCTTTTCCAAGATGGCGATTCTAGTCGCCTGCAAAAAGAACATCACAGTAGAAGCCACTACCAAGCTATTCTTTGAACGAGTATGGGTACATTTTGGGATCCCACAAACCATTATCAGATACCATGAGAGTTGGTTCCTCAACACATTCTGGTCGAGCCTCTAGTCACTATTGGATACCAAGCTCACCAAATCCACTACCTTCCACCCCCAGACAGATGGTCAAATTGAGGTCGTCAATCGGATGATCGTACATATCCTGTGCATGTACAATTCAAAACACCCTTGCACATGAGATGAGAGTCTTCTTTATGTCCAACATAGCTAAAAATGAGCCCTTCATAGCATAACTGGCTACAGACCCTTTCAAGTGGGGTGGGGATTCCAACCATTGGGCCCCATGGATGTTGCACTACCCATGGTGACCACCTCAGCCGACTCATCCCCTGCTCCACTAGAAGCTGACAAAACCACCTGATTTATTGAGCGGATCCAACACATCCACCAACAAGGTCAATATATTCTATAGAAGTCTAATGCTAAGTATAAGCAACACCATGATCAATATCGGATGCCACATAAGTTTCAAGTGGGAGACAAATTTTGGTTTCACTTGCAGAAAGAACGCCTTACAGGGAACCATCGAAAGCTTCTACCACTCTGATATGGGTCTTCCACCAACACCAAGGTTGTGGGTGACAATGAGTTTGAGCTCAACATTCCCCCTTTCCTTGGCCTGCACCCAGTCTTCAACATGTCTCTCCTTCGGCCATATTTACTATCATTATTGGACACCTCAAAGATAGAAGAGAAGTTGACACCAACAGAGCTCAACCCTGACTGTATACAACAAGAATACAGTGATTTTATTGTGGAGACACAAATTAAGGGCACTCGACAACAAAGGATCCAACTCTATCAAGTCATCAAAGCAGGGCAACTCCTACACCAAGGCAAGTGGCTCACCGAGAGCCAAATTCAATAGAAATTTCCTCATCTGATGGGGGAACTCAATGCAATGGAGACCATTTCTTACTAAGGAGGTAGGATTGATCTAGGTGTATATCGGTGGCCACCAACCTTTTCCAACTCGCTCAAAACAGTTTTCTGGTAATTTTGGCAATTTACTATTTCTAGCAGTTTAAACTTTCGGGGCCATTTTGAGGGCCTAAATGAAGGTTTTTCTAGATCAATCTTCTCAATGATATCCAAAGTAAAACTTTACCCCCCAAAATGAATCTCCTCGACGATACCTTTACAACGGGCTATACTGCGCCTAAAACAAAAATTGTATGCAAAAGTTATGACCTAGGGAAGTTGATGTACTGACTTACCCAAACGGGGCCCACATGAATTTTGGCACTTCATCTCCTAGGGTTAGGTTTTTGGATGTCTATGGTTTTTGACATTATTTTTTATTTTAAAAGGCCTTCATATCCTCATTGTAATCATCTTCTTATGAATGAGCGCAGTCGTCACATCTCTTCTCAGAGATAAGCCGCCACCATTCCAGCAAGCTTATTTTCCGCTACATTTTACAGTTTTAGCTTATTTTGTTATTGAATAGAAAACCAATTTTACTGTATCACTATTATTCTATGTTAATAATATTTTAATAATTTGTATTCATTTCATTCTGCTCATAAAATCTGGATCAATCGTATAACTCGAGTGAATATATCCATCATGTGTGTAAGTTGTGTGATAGGGCCGTGAGAATTGGTGTGAAGTCGCGGACATGTAAAGTATTAGAGTAGCAGCTGCCAAATTATTTGGAATGAATATTATAATAATATAATGTTGGTATCAATACTAACACACATGATTCCCACTCAATACATTTCTCACTCTGCAATTAAGTAACATGCATTCCTTTAAGCAACCTTTGGAGTGACAATGTGCCCAAGATAAAAGAGTTGTCGTAGCCCCCTCATCGGAAAAATAGACAAGTAGGTCTGTCATCTTTATCTTTTGGTAGACCTGATTAGATTGTAGAGCATGTACATGGTTTGATAGGAGCACTCTAATTTATTGCTAATTCCTACAATGGAATAAAGATGTAGACAAAGTTCATGTACTTATCGTGGTGTAGAAAAGGGAAACGGTTTGTTGTTAGAGGAAGCGATTGGTCCCTTGCATGGAGGTGTTATAGTGAAGTGAGGTGTACGTGCCCATTCCATTGGAATCACAAAGCCTCCAATATAAGAAAGAGAAGGAATAATATAAAATAATAATGCACTATGGGTAAGCAAAGGTAAATTAGACAGCTCTGGACAGAGCTGAAACAAATGACGAGAAATAATCAGCAGGAAGAGTCATTGTATTTTGCATATCAGTATGATGTGTTTCTAGTTGTAGATGAAGAACCCGTGCTTGAGGATCAGAATGCAGTGTTGGACCAGATCAATAAAGACCATGAATAAATCAATGAATAATTTGATGAAGTATATAAAATATTGATGCCAAATTTTCCATTCTTCTCAGGTATAAATTATGAACCTTGGGCAACTGAAATGAAAAAATTACTATGGTTAGTAGATTTATTGCATTATAATCATGAAGGTTGTGTCAATTTCTATGATAAGAGAAGAGGTGTAATGGCATTACAACTTATTATATCAGCAGTGGATGAAAACATTTTGTCTAGTATTTTGCCTGAATTTGGTGAAATACCTAGTGAAAACATATTTTGGGATATTCTTGAAATGAAGAAGTGGAGTGAGAATATTGAATTTCATGAAGACATTGTTGTTGAAAATGATGATAGTGTTGAAATCTTTGTAACTAAAATAGCGACTGAAAATGGTAGCATTGAAATTGAAATGATTAATGAAGAAAGTGTGTATGACAGTAAAGTCGCATGTCACAGTAAGGAAATTCCCTATGAAACAGTATTTATTGATTTGGTGAATTCAAATGATATTGATGATGGAGATGAATTTGTAATTATTGATGAACACCTGTGTGAATCTTTGGTAAATTTAGTCAAATTTGATGAAAACTATTCATCTCATGAAGAGTGGTCAATTCTGATGCATGAGAAACATCTTATTGATGAGATATTGTTTGGTGAGAAGAAAAGCTCATTTGCATACACAAACCAAGTGAAAAACAATCTGATAGATCCTGGTAAAGAGGTTGAATAAATGAAACAACTAGTTGTGATAGCATTTGAAGATGAAAATGAATATTATTATGCAACATTAGAGGCATGGAAGAAAGACGAAGAAAGTAAAGCTCTCTTTAGAAGAGAAAAATGAAAAGAACCAATATGGTTCTTCCTATGAGTTTTCATATGATTGTAACAATGTTTTTGAGTGTGCAGGTTTACAAGACAACAATTTGTTTTCAATAATGAATGATTATGAAAAAAACTCAGAAGAAAATGAAGATATTGATGAAGAAAATATTGAGTCAATTTTTATGGTGTGGAGCCCAGAAGAAATCATGTATTATTATGAATTGATGTTGCAATAGTCCATTGAGCAATACATTGATGATTGTATCGAGAAAGGGAAGAAACCCACTTATGAGAAGTTGGAAGAATTTGCAAGCATTAAAGACAAACACTTCCAAGAACCAGCAGAAGTATTGAGGACAAAGAACAATAGTCAGTAGCCAAGTTCCAAAATGAAGAAGAACAAATCCAAGAGGACACTAAATCATAACAGAGTAAAGATGAAACATATTTGAAGCATGAAGTCAAGGAAGAAGCTCCATCTCCATCACTATCTCACAATAATAAAGGTCAAAATGAAATTGTTAGAGTCAAGTTGTAAGCCTAGTTGAGACTCAGACCAACAGGCATGTTACTTATGTTAGGCATTTGTATTGTAGGCAATCCATTTCTCCATTAAAGGGGAGACTTAGAAATAATGGAGATTAGTTGCGGTGTTTATTTAGGATTTACTTGAGGTTGGTTCCAACCGTCTAAAAAAAATATCATCCTATATTGTACTCCTCAAGCGTGGCTTTGCTTTGATGGTCTCCAAGTGTTGCCTCGCCTAAGAGAAGAAAATTTATTTCTCTCCTATTTTCAAGTATACCTCCCTCCCACTGTCACCCCCACCACCCCCACTTTTAAGTTCATTTTAAATTAAAACAATTTCAATTTAATTTTAAATTAAGATTATTAAAATTTAAATAGTTTAAACATTTTAAAATAATTATCATTAAAAGTAGTTTTTACTCCACAAAAATTAAGAGTGCATGGTCGATTATCATGTTGAAAAATATTTCAAATGCTTTTAACTTTGTTGAAAAATATTTCAAATGCTTTTAACTTTCTCATACAACGTCTAATCGGGGTACCACTTTTGTGACGTGAAGAGCCCACCACTTTTGTGACGTGAAGAGCCCACGGGACGCCTCTAGTGAGATAACTTACCATGTCATTCAAACATGCTTCTAGTGAGATAACTTACCATATCATTCAAACATTTCATTGGTGTAACAACTAAGAAATGTGCACAACATACTAATAGAGGGCTCTTAGTTTTCGAGGGCTCTTAGTTTTCCATGTAAGTGATTCTATATTACACCAAGTGACATTTCACTTATTAACCATCTAATTATTAATATTATTCAAATATATTTATTGAATGCAATATTTAGAGGTAGTTTTTTTTGTTGTCATATACCCTCCTACCCTTATAAAAGAGGAGATGGAGACTTGAATAAAAGAGGAAGAAAATAGTATACATGATTGAATTTTGCAAATTAAATTAAATTTCTTGCTACTTTAATATCTCAAGTAATTCAATAAAAGAATATAATGGAAGGATAACTTATAGAAAAGGCTAAGCATAAGATGAAAATAAGTACACTTTCTTTTGAAGATATATTTGTTTATTTGACATTACAGTTATATATTTTTGTTCAATTCTATACCAATGCAACACTTTAAAGAGAGAAAACTACCCATCAATAAAAGAAAATTCAAAGAGAGAACAAATCAGAGGAAAGAATAAATCACCCAAGAAAAATCCCAACAACCAAGAACATTGACGAATTTCCAAAACTAAGAAGCTGAAAATGGAAACTTAGCAAGAAAATTGCAATAGTCCAATTATACCAACCATTCATTTGAATGAAGCCATTATAGTCCAATTATACCAACCATTGATTTGAATGAAGCCATTAAACGAACGACTGAACTAGAATTCCTAGCTATTGCAAATAACTATAGAAGCTGTGAATTCCTTCTATTCTATTTAATCTGTTATCTTCCATACCATGAATAGTGAATGGAGTTTATCTTCCATAACATAACAATCAATGACAACACAGAGTATTTTTTTTTATCTCGACAATCTTTGTTGATAGTCAGTAGAACATCAACACACGATCTGACTGCTTTTATTCTTTCCCAAACCTGTGATGGGCAAACAAGAAATCGATCAAAAGAAAGTAAAATCATGACAACTTTTTGCATATACTGCGCTCAAGAGAAGAAATTTTACAAAGGAAAACAAAAGCTATAAGTATAAGTTGGTCTACTTGTCATTACCTGCTATAACTTGGTCTTGTTGAAGGTTTGGCTGTGTACAGTGCCTTGGTTGTAGACTTGTGTGCCTCGGTTGCCTTCGTTGTTCAATTGTGTGCCTCGATTGCCTTGGTTGTTGAATTGATTGCCGTAGTTGTTGCTTTGTTCGCCGAAGTTGCAACCGGTGTTGATGGGGCTGATCGAGCCGATGTTGCTGCCGGTATTGACGTCGGGGCCGGCGACGTGGGGGCTGCAGTGGACATTGGGGCCTTGTCCACTCATGTTGTTGGGCGTTAGAGGACTTAGAGCTGCTGCGAAATCTGCTAAACAAGAAAACGCCGCTTCAACTTAATCTACTAAACTGCATCAAGGCATATCCATACATAACGTGGGCATATAATATCATGTACAAAATTCCAAAATTTCCCGAATGTTTCATTCATTTGGATTTAGATTATATTTCAGTGGAAATATTTGAATTATATTTTTGTTCAAATGGAAGTTGAAACATTTGGATTTAGGTTGTATTTCAGTAAAAATATTTGAATTATATTTTTGTTGAAATGCAATATACGGTGAACATTTTATTTTGACTTATATACCTAATAGCACAGTCACTCAAAAGTGTGGCTGATGAATGTAGAAAGGCGATGTCAAAGCTTCTTTTGGCAGATTAATGGTCTGAATCCTAAACGCCTTCTATAGATTATAATAAGCCTTTGATTATCTGTGCCCCCAGCCCGCAGCAATGGTCTTCCCCACCACACTGTTATATTCTTCCACCCTCAACCATAAATGCAAGGACACAATGTACACCCAGAAAATGAAACGCACAGCCAGAAAATGAGCATCTACGGGTGAGCAAATCCAAACGTGATAATCCCAAAGTTTAATCATTTAAACGTGGCAATCATATAGTGCTACAGTAATTTCTTAATATGATTAGGTAAATGTTAAAAAGTAAACATGTTAACGGATGCATTCAAAAATACAAGGAAGTTATGAAGATGAAATCACATTCATTGATTTGGGAGGATGACTAAGAATATGTCAGCATCTTCTAGCCATCATATTAGAATTTTAGATTAAAAGAGATTAGAATTTTAAATTAAAAAGTGATTAGTTATGCTCATTGTCAATAGATGTACCCTTGTAGACGTAATAATTCTTACAAATTTCAGCTTCTACTAAAACCAACAAAACTTTAAAAAAAAATGTCCTTTTTAAAATATCTGCCTAAACGATACTAAAAGATAGACTTGAAACATTTTTTCACATTTAGGAAAAAATGTTACATACCTATTTCAGACCATGTTGAGAACTACTCTTCTGGCTCTCGGTTCGAAAGTTGTTCCTTCACTCTAGTGTGAACATTAATCCCTGTATGCTTGAATATTTGCATAAATTCCCCCTTTATCTTTATTTTTTAAAAACAGTACATGACTCGTTGACCTGTGTAAAAACCTAGTACCTCTATCATTAGAGTTACCATTTAATAAAAAATTCAGAAACCTAAGGCTTATGTCATATCAACACTTGAAAGTAATGGAGATGTTATCTAGTTGATAACTCCAGTAATAAGCGCATATTATAAGCGCCAGTTAGAAGAGTTAAGAGTCAGTTATCTAGTTGTATTTTGGTTTGCATGTAGCCGACTCGGGAGAGTCTTTTCCTATATAAGGATGTAATCCGTCTTCGTTTAATATTAAGAAGTGAGCGTAGCCTCACCGTGTGTGTTTGCCCCGTATATTTTATCTTGGTATCAGAGCCACGGGAGTGAGGTGCGGAAATTCAAGAGGTCCACAGGTCCCTCCTCTGGTAGGGTGCGGGGGCATACTACTCGGCCCTTCGGCGCGAATAAAAGCGAAAAATTCCCGCAGGCGGCATACTACGTGAGGTGCGGACAATCGAAATATTCCCGCAGTCGGGCCACTCGGGAGGTGCGAACTCGCCGCAGTTCAATACAGCGTGAGGTGCGGAAGGTGCGAAATGCCCGCAGCCGAAGTAAATTCCAATTTAACGCTGCGTAAGGTGAGTTTAATTATTTGTTTAGCAAATCTTAAGTTTGCATGCATGCAAATCGAGCGTGGAGGTTTTAAAGATCCGTGAGCAAGAAGATCCGTGGACTTTGGTGTGGCTGTTGGGATTCGGTGTGAACCTATTTTTGTGTGTGCTCAAGTTTGCATGCCTGGTGCGTGCTCAAAGTTTGCATGCGTAGAAGCTCACTCACGTTTTTTTTTTAAGAGGATACGCTTTATATGTTAAAGTGGATTAGTTTGGAGGAAGAGTTTTTGAAACGCGTGGAGCTTGCATGTATGTTAAAGTTTGAGCGTGAGTTTTTTTTTTTGAAGTTTATTGAGTGATGTTAAAGATTTCTTTTTGGTAAATACATGCATGTGTATTAAACTAAAGTTTTTTTTTAAGGAATTCCTTTTTAATACTTAAAGTGGCTAAGGAATTGAGAGGTGAACCTTACTTTTGGAGGTTGTTAAGTGGATATTTTAAATAAGAGAGGTGAAGTGAATTTTTTAAAAGTTTTTTTTAAGGAGGGAGTTATAAGTTTTTTTTAAAAAGTGGAGATTTTGGATATTAAGTTGCATGCATGCATGATCTAAGCTGAGAACAAAGATAGATTGAGTCGGATCGGTGGTATCCGAAGACAGAGCGACAAAACGTTGCATATCCTTGGTATTTTCTTGCAGATATTAAATTGCAGCGATGGCGAATCCGTTGGCAGAGACATACCTCAACGAAGCCAACAAGCTAGATGGCTCGAACTTCATTAACTGGAAGTTCAAGATGCAGACGCTCATGGAGGGCTATGGTGTCTGGAACATTGCGAATGGA
>ML780928.1:52566-82408 GCA_009831015.1 Picea engelmannii
ATATGGGCCTAATGGTTAGGAACATGTGTTTCCTCCTAAGAGGTCACAAGTTCAAATCCAAATAGATGGTTAGGAACATGTGTTTCCTCCTAAGAGGTCACAAGTTCAAATCCAAATAGGGGTAGGGTATGTATACCTCCATGGAATTTAGTAGTCAAATTATTGCCGAGAGGAGGTCTCTTGTCCCATAAAATGTAATATGCCAGATCCCAGATCCGGATATAAACTTCTAATAACTGGGGTTTTGACTGTAGATATGATATGTTGGGGGTTTCTAATTGATTTTCAAAGGTTTCTGGATGCTTTTTGATGTGTTTAAATGTTTAATATAGTGCATGAAAATATATCCGGAACCATAACCAACTCAATGATTTTATTAAGCAAAATGATGAACAATATAAGATAAAATGCAGGAAACTCAAGAAAAAATATTCATCTAGATATTTATATATGGAGATTTTGCTAGAAAACAAAGAAAAATATTGATAAATACCGATAATGAATGTAGATGGATGGATCTGAGATCTGTTGGGTTGATCCACTGCATGCATGGAAGAATGAGTTGCATGCACTCAAAAATACATTGCCTCAAATAGAGCCTCAAATAGTTTCCAGAACCCTCACACACTAGAAACTGCTGCACTGGTGCCCCATGGGAGTTTTACCCATCAAAAATTGATGATCACTATCTCAAATGAAGTTCCATGGTCTCCTTTCAAATGGGTTTGAGGGAATCAATATTTTCCTGACTGGTTGGGCCTAGCGAGCCTATTTTATTTCTAAATCCTCCAAGAAAACCCCACGCCGCAACTGAATAAATGTGCACTAGCTTGCGCTGGATCTATCTCTGCTGCTGTACACTACAATGGTAGCTCAATGAAGAACCCGAATAACCCCTCCAATAGACTAGGGTGTGTCTATAAACACCGAACTCCATCAATGGTTGTGGTTTCATCCATAACTCCACAAAACACAAGAAGTGTTGATATTTTGATGTAACTATGAAAGATATTCTTTTGTATTTGTATTGGTCAAACCTTGAGAAGGTTATTGTAATCTTATTATATAAATTGACTCAAAATAAATTATTATTTTATTGTTATCCTTATTATAAAATTCAAAATGACCCCTCTTAGGGTTGCGTCTTTTCTGGAGTCAAGTTATGTATATAAATAGAGGTCGAGTTCCTCTCATTTGTATACACACAACTTGCCTTCTCTTGTGTATTTGGAGCATAACAAAGGAGGTCTAGCATAGGAGGTATTGGTTTCTTGGTCTTTGGTATCTTGGTCTTGGTCTATTTGTGGAGAGCTATAACGTGACATTGTACTAGTTGAAGGAATCTATACTGAAGAATTGGTTGTTGGGTTTTCTCCCCCACGAGGGTTTCCCATGATATATCTTGTGTTCCGTAATTGTTTATCTTTCAATGATCCTATTACATGCAATTGTTAATGAATGTTAAAGAAGTTAACTATAACTTCTAAAATTATAACATGGTCTTAGAGAAGGCCTGAATAGAAGACAATTAGTAGATCTAGAAGACAAAAAGAGTCGTTTTTCTTGATAGGAGTGATTTCTGGACAAGACAAGACTACCAACAAGTGCGCCCTCATATTTTCCTTGGATCAAATATTCAAAATCCATAATTTTTGATTTAGGGGTAGGATGACTACCAGAACCAATATTGATGAGAAGCTGGAGGGCGCCGATAACTTCAAATCCTGGAGGTACATAGTATCCCTCCTCCTAGAAGAACACAATATAGAGAAGTTCACTAAATAAGAGGTTTTAGAACTAGAGGGAGATGAGGCTAAAGAAAATCACAAGAAGGATATGGTCAAAGAAAAGAGGATTAATGTAGACTCCATTAAGGACCATATTATTCATCACATATCTTCATTATCCACTCCAAAAGAAATGATGGATGCCTTAACTCGACTATTTGAAGGCGACAACAAAAACCGAAGAATGACCTTGAGAACTCAGTTAAAGAACGTGAGGATGCATAATTCAGAAACCATCCACTCTTTTACTTCTCAAGAGTGAACCAGATCAAGGAGTAGATAAAATCTATTGGTGATATAGTGAATGGAGAAGAAATGGTGATGACCACCTTGAATGGCCTCCCAAGGTCATGGGATGCATTTATTCAAGGGATATTCTCAGGAAGGAAGCTACCCAAGTTGAGTAGGCTATGGGAAGATTGAAACCAAGAAGAAGCAAGGACAATAGTAAGAGAATAGAAGATGACATATGATGATCAAGCCCTATCCACCCAGTGCCCACACCAAGAAAGGAAAGAGAAATAAAGAACCCTTCTCACCCTAGAAGTTTCATAAGGGTCGAAGAAATAACCCAAATATCAGATGTTTCTGTTGTCAGAAAATAGGACACATTGATAGGAATTTTTCCCTCATTCAGAGACCAAGGGAAAATAAAGGAGGTGAAAGTAATCATGTTCATACAGTTGAAGATGATGAGCCACCCAAGAAGGTTGCAAAGGAAGATGAATCAAGTGATGATGAGTATGTTCTTATCTCAACCCTTACAGGAACTGTTACTCATGGAAGTGACATTTAGTTGGTGGACAATGGTGCTTCCAAGCACATGACAGGTTATAAATACTCCTTGTCTAACCTTACTCATAAGGATTCATCACACAAGGTGAAATTGGGAGATGATTATTAATATTTGATCAAAGGAGTAAGAGAAGCCTCCTACAAGTTAGACTCAGGAAAGACAATGAAGATGAATGAAGTTCTCTATGTTTCTGGATTGAAGAAGAACCTTCTCTCGATTTCAGCATTGGATGAGAAGGGTTACAGAGTTTCATTTGTTGATGGACAAGTTCTTATGTGGCCTAGAGTGAAGACTTTTGATGATGTTTTGGTTATTGGAGTTCAAGAGGGAGGACTATACACATTGAAAAGGTGATCAGATTTAGCATTAATTCATGACATTGTGAATCCTAGTGAATTATGGAATAGGATATTTTTTCACCTACATTACAAGGCCCTACTGAGTGTGAGAAAGATGGTGACGGGACTACTAGAGATCCAAACAAAACCATATAGTGTGTGTAAAGGTTGCGCACAAGGAAAGAATGTGAAGCACTCCTTTCCCAACAATGATAACAGAGACAAAAGATTATTGAACACTGTGCAATCGGATGTGTGTGGACCAATGTGAGCAACTTCACTAAGTGGGTATGTATATTATGCGTCTTTTATTGATGATTACTCACATAAAACTTGGATCTATTTGTTGAAGGAAAATAATGAAGTATTTGGAAAATTCAAAGAATTTAAGGCATTGATAGAGAACCTGATAGAGTGAAAGATAAAGAACTTGTGATCAGATAATGGAGGAGAATTCACTTGAGAATTCACTTCAGAGGAATTCAAAGAATATTGCAAGGAATATGGGATTAAGAGGGATCTTTCTGCTCCCTACAATCCTCAGAAAAATGGAGTAGTAGAAAGGAAGAATCGAATGATCATGGAAGCAGTGAAGGCTATGATCCATGATCAAGATCTACCTATGCATCTGTGGGCAGAAGCAACAAATACTACAATGTACATGCATAACAAAAGTCCCCACAAAGTACTTGAAAACAAGACACCATAGGAGATGTTTTCAGGAGAGAAGACATAAGTCAACCATCTAAGGATATTTGGTTGCCTCGTATTTGTGCATGTCCCTAAGGAAAAGAGGGCAAAATTGGATCCATTCGGAAAGAATGACATATTTTTTGGTTAAAATGACACATCGAAGGCATACATGATATATATTCCTGGTCACCAGAAAGTTGAGATTAGCCTATATGTCACCTTCGGTGAGAATGTAATTTTCAACAAATCAAAACAAGACTGTGCAAAATAGGTTCATGAGGAGGAGAACAAAGTTACTAGAGTTCCAGAAGCATAAGTAGTTGAACCAGAGGAAGTCATTCACAAGGATAATGACATGGCAGAACCTTAGAGGCCAACAGAGATGCCTTCTCACAAGAAAAGACCATCTTGGGCACATGAGCTCATCAGAGATGCATAAAGATATGGTGCCCTAGAAACAATATCTTAGGGAAAGTAAGAAGCCAAAACCATATTCCATCTATGTGGCATGTTTGTGTGATATCATGGATGCAAAAATGTCCAATTATGAAGAGGCTATAGAAAAGAGGGTATGGAAGGATTCCATGGAGGAGGAATACCAGTCCATAGTAAAGAATGATGTCTAGGATGTGGTCCCCAGATCTAAGGATAAATCAATGGTAAGTTCAAAATGGATATACAAAACGAAACATGGAACTGATGGAAATATTGAAAAGTATAAGGCTATATTTGTGGCTCGAGGATTCTCTCAAAAGGAGGGCATTGACTATCAGGAGACATTTTCTCCCATGGTGAGATATACCTTGATTAGGATTATACTTTCGTTGGCCGCAATAATGAAATAGAAGGTGCATCGGATGGATGTGAAGACAACCTTCTTTAATGGTGAAATAAAAGAGGAAGTATATGTGGACAAGGGTTCAAGGTACATGATAGGGAGACACATGTGTGCAAATTGAAGAAGGATTTATATGGATTAAAGTAGGCACCCAAAGCATGGTATGGAAGGAACGACAATTTTCTGAAGATCTTAGGATTTACAAAGAGCAGTGTAGATCCTTACCTTTACTTTAAGGTTGTGGATGATGGTCCATTAATACTACTGATGTATGTGGATGACCTGTTTCTAACAGGTGTGGAAAATCTCATCTCAGAGTGTAAGAGAAAAATGGCTACTGAGTTTGAGATGAAATATCTCAAGATGATGCATTACTTTTTGGGTCTCAAGGTATGGTAGAGACATGATGAGATATTTCTAAATCAAGGGAAGTATGCAATGGAAATCCTGAATAGGTTCAGGATGTTGGATTGCAAGGAAATGGCTACACTGATGGTATCAAATCCAAATTTTCTGCACAATACGACTTCAAAGACTATGGATGTTACTTTATACATTCAAATAGTGGGTTCGTTGATGTATTTGATGAACACGAGACCATATATATGTTTTGCTGTGAACACCCTGAGTCAATATATGGAGCAACCCAGGTAGGTTCATTTGGTCGCAAAAAAACATGTGACAAGATACCTTAAGGATGCATTGGATTATGGTCTCAAGTATGTGATAGATGATGAGTTCGGGTTATATGGACATTCAGATTCAGATTTGGCCAACAATATTTCTAATTGGAAGAGTACTTTGGCACATTTCTTCAGTCTAGGCTCCAATATGGTTTCATAGAGCAGGAAGAAGCAATCATGTGTAGAACTTAGTACGACTGAGGCTGAATATGTGGCAGCATGTGCAACATGTAGAGAAGCAATGTGGATTCAGAAGCTGTTGTATGGGTTATTTGGTCTCAAACTAGAGGCGACCTACATTTGGTGTGACAACCAAAGTTGCATGAAGTTGTCAGAGAATCCGGTGTTCCATGATAGGTCGAAGCATATCAAGATCAAATATCACTATATCAGGGATATGGTACAGAGGGGAGTAGTGATGCTCTAGTATGTGACTACCGATGATCATGTTGCAGGCGTGTTGACCAAGCCACTATCGAGGATGAAGTTCGAGCACTTCAGGGACAAGCTTGGCATGGTCCCTCTTCAGAGGGAGTGATGAGGTACAGATGCATTGCGGGGTAGTGGATGTTTTGGGGACATGTTGTATCTATTTGAGAGCTACCCAAAGGCCTTGGATGCATTGGATGTGAAGTCATAGGGGTGCACATGATGAAGTATAGATGCATTGTGGGGTAGTGGATGTCATGGTGACATGTTGAAGATATTTGAGAGCTACACACAAGCCTTGGATGCATTGGATGTGAAGTCATGTTGTACTATGAATATCCGATGATGTATAGATTCATATGTTCAACAATCAATGGTATTGAGCTCAAGTGGCAACAAAAAATACCTTCCTAGTTAAGAGGGAGTGTTGATATTTTGATGTAACTACAAAATATATTATTTTGTATTTGTATTGGTAAAACCTCAAGAAGGTTATTGTAATCTTATTGTATAAATCAGCTCAAAATAAATTATTATTTTATTTTTATCCTTATTATAAAAGTCAAAATGATCCCTCTTAGGGTTGCATCTTTTCGGGAGTCAAGTTATGTATATAAATAGAGATTGAGTACTCTCATTTGTATACACACAAAACTCACCTTATCTTATGTATTTGGATCATGGAAAATGAGGTCTAACGTAGGAGGTCTTGGTTTCTTGGTCTTTCCTATCTTGGTCTATTTGTGGAGAGGTACAATGTGACATTGTACTGGTTGAAGGAATCTATACTAAAGAATTGGTTGCTGGGTTTTCTCCCAAGTGAGGGTTTCCCAAGATATATCTTGTTTTCTATGATTGTTTAACTTTCAATGATCCTATTACATGCAATTGTTAATTAATGTTGAAGAAGATAGCTATAAATTCTAAAATTATAACTAGAAGGTCGACTTCCTCCTCTCTGGTTTCTAATTTCCAATTCACAAATCAACATAATGAGAAATTAGATCGACTTCTCCCTCTTTATACCCCGACTCATCTAATTATCCTTTCACTTACTTAATTAAATGTCCTTTTCCCTAAGTTATGATTTAATGTTCACTTAAGTCATTTAAACCCCCTTTTTGTTCTAATTAAATGTTCACTTTACCACTTAAGTGACTTTTCCCTAAGTTTCACCTCATTAATCAATTAAGTCACTTAAACACCCCTTTTCCTCCTTTTACCTCCCTAATGTCACTTTCAAGTTAGAATTTGGTGGAACGACATTAATTAGATGTTTTATTCCCCTTTTTATCTCGACTATAGTCTATAGTAACATATAGACTACTGAGTCACTCTTTGTAGAGACCATCATTGGGAAAGGGACATTATAGTCCTCCCTTCTTGGGATTTCTTATCCTCAAGAAACATCAAGCCAGGGTCTTGTAGGATATTCTCTCCCTCCCATGTAACATCCTCCACTGGAAGTTCCCTCCATTTGAAAAGGCACTCCCTGATAACTCGAGTCCTCAACCTGTGCTCCCTATTCTCCAGAACCTTCTCTCTTACCAACTCCAACTGACCCTCCTTATCCAATGGTGGTAACTCCTATGAAGTAGTAATATATTGTCCCATTGTTTTCTTGAGGCAAGAAAAATGGAACACATTGTGGATCTTACTACCCTCTAGTAGCTCTAACTCGTAGGCCACCTCACCAATCCTCCATGTGATACTGTAAGGTCCATAGAACATGGGTTTCAATTTTTCTTCCCTGCTCTTCTTCAATGAAGACTGTCTTTATGGATGTAGTATTAGAAATACCAAATCCCCCACCTCAAAACCACGCTCTACTCTCTGTCAATCTACAAACACCTTCTGTTGGTTCTGTGTTGTATGCAGATTTTCTTTCACTGTGTTGAGAATTTTTTGGCTCTCCTCTATCCAATCTTTGGCTCTGGGACCCATATTGTCCCCAAACACTGTCTCCATGAATGATGGTGTGCCATATCCATACAAGGATCTGAATGGTGTCATCTTTATGGAAATATGATATAACATGTTATATAAGTACTCACCCAGATGGAGTCACTTTACCCAAATGCTTTACTGTCCCCCTTACATAGTTCCTTAGGTAACCTTCCACCCATTTAGTAACTATCTCAGTATGTCCGTTGGTCTATGGATGGTAAATGGTACTCATATCCAACTATGTGCCCACTAGTATGAATAACTCCTGCTAGAATATGTTGATGAAACACCCATCTCTATCGCTGACTATCTGCCTAGTCATGCCATGCAATTTGAAGATCTCTTTGAAGAATAACTCTACCACTTGGGTGGCCTTATACACAGTGGGTATCCAAAATTAGTGTGAAAAAATGGTCAGTTTGTCGACCACCACAAAAAGACAATCCATACCTTGCACTCTAGGTAGTGTTGTGTGAAGTCCATAGAAATTCTCTCCCATTTATGCTCCAGAATGGGTAGAGACTGAAGTAACTCTGTCGGGTGTGTCTGCTCAAACTTGTTCTGTTGACAAGTCACAGAATCTCGGATGTGTCTCAATACATCATCCTTGAGACCCTTCCATGAGAATCTCTCCCTAATATTCTTGTATGTCTTGAAGTACCCCTGATGTCCTGATAAGGATGAATCGTGAATGGCCTTCAAAATATTTTTCTTCAGTGTAGATTCCAAAACTAAGCATATCCGCTCTTTGTATAAGATTACAATGTCTAGTACCTGATATATCTCATATACCACTTGTCCATCCATTACCTCACATGTGAATTTATTTTTGGAATATTCAACTAGAGAACGTGCCTTCCAATCTGTGGATAGGTCCATCATCAAACAACTCATTGGCCTTCTGGATAAGGCATCTACTACGACATTCCTTTTTCCTTTAACTTATTCAATGTCGAAGTCAAAAGCTTGGATCTTTCAAACTCATTTATGATGTTAAGCCCTAATTCATGGCACATTACCCCTTAATTGGGGAATATTACATTAGTATTATTATTTTATTTATGTTGGCTTGGGTCCATTAGTTGTAATTGTACCTCCTAGTCTCCTATATATACCAAGGAGACCTTTTCATTTGGAATCATCTGGTAATTGTGAATTCATATGATGTATAAGGAGGTTTCCCACTCAAAGAGGATTATTATCTAAATTTCTCTCTTTGTCAAGGTGTTGAGTACTTATTCTGATGTTTTATTCTATTTTGATATTTGGTTCTTAACATTTGGAATCAGAGCTAGACAATCCTCGGGACTGGCTTCTTCAAAACAAGTCATCTTGGAATTTTCGCTACAATTTTTTTCTGGAAGGTTTCAGGATTTGGAATTTATATGGTGTAGAGCCAACATATATAGATAATTGGGGACCAAATTTATTATATTGGTTCATTATATTTTTGGAGATACAATCTGCTCAAGTTAGGGTTTTTGACTAGCCCTTAAACTAGAATGAAACAAGTCTTTTTAGAATTTTCTCTCCGAATTTTGTTTGGCTTGGTTTTAGGTTCTGAAAATTTTATAGTACAAAGGTGGAAGAGTTAAGTATATTGTGTACAAATTTCATCCCTTGATTCATTTTACTTTGAATTTTATTCGCTGAGGAAATTAGGATTTTTGGCCAGTCCAGATTTCAGTCTAAAACAAGTGTTCTTGGGAATACTCTTATACATGAAGCTAGATACATCCAAATTGAGTGAGACCTATTCCATTGGTTATTTTAAAAACCAAAGTTTTACTGCTACGAATTTCAAGTTCTGAAATGAAGATAGTGACACGTGGCAATCCATACAAGTTTGCTCTCTTGAAAGGAAAAAACAATCAACACATCTTGTGAAAGTTATCATAAAATTCTATTGGAGAATTCAATCTTGGTATAACCTGTGGGGTTGGAAAGAAGACACATAAGGATACCTCAGGTAGATATTTTAGACTCATAAGGGATGAAATTGTAGAGCTACAACATAAGAAAGGTCAGTTAATAGAACAATCTCCAAATCAAGGTTTTAAAAGGTGCATTTTTTTTGTTGGAAATTTGCATATCTTTTGACTAGAAGATCCAATTGGGGTGATTCAAAAAATGGAATAAAGTGTGATAAAATGAGTATCACATAAATTTGGGAGAATATTAGGGTTTTTTAGGTACATACTTATTTCGATGTCTTTAAACATAGGAGCTGTCGTTACTTGTTAGTGCCACAAATTAGGGACTGCGTGGTTCTTCCACGTACCTAGAGTATATCGAAAGACCCCTTTTGAATGGTTTTTCATTAGAAATAAATACTATGGATTTGAGCTCCCATGTACCTGGCGTATGTCGGGAGACCCCCTAGAATCATGAGGCCAACCGAGTAAACCATTTGGTCGTCTTGTTGCTATAGTACACCGATAACAACACTCAAGGATATCACTCTCTAGTACCTAGGTAGTCATATAGTACGACTAAGGGAATGATCAATCCTACTTAGTTAGTTCCCTGAGATATTGGGTCAAGTACTATTGTTGGACCCTACACGTATATCAGAGAGCTATAACACATGACACTCCCTTTTATGTGAGGACCTCTGCCTAAGCCAATTGGGAATTCCTACCTTGCAGTGATACTTGGCCAACATGCCACCAAAAAATGTAACTTCTACACCAAATAAGCCCTTAGATAGTCCTACTTGGAATCTTGATGAAGGTGAAGAAATGCACAAGGACATAGATGATTTACAAAAGAAGTCAGTAGGAAAATATGAACTACAAAGGATGATGTATTCAAATGAAGCTAAGATGGAAGTGATGATGGATACTAAGATGGATGGATTAAAAGAGGAGATCATAGAAGGGTCGAAAAAGTTTCTAATAGAGAGGCCACCTGAAGGTGACTATGTATGCCATGAAATTCATGATGAGGACACAAGGAAGATGAATCAAGACTGGAGAAACTCCAGCTTTGGGTTGAAGACCAACCACTTTCCTAAGATTGATATGAGAAAGTTTGTTGGCAAGGATCCAATCACATGGATACTCCAGATGGAACAATTCTTTGATCTACATGATGTGCCTCAAACACAAAAAGGTAGGAATTTCATCCTTATATTTAGCACCTAATCAATTTGTGTGGTATCGATGGCTTTGTTCTCGCAAATTACTTGTCACTTGGAAAATTTTCAAGAAAGAAATTATAGCACACTATGAGGATACAAGGAGAAATACCTTCTTCAGTCAATTGATAAATCTCAAGCAAAAGGGTTCAATTGCAGAGCACATTGAGAATTTCCAAACATTGAATATAAAGGTAAAAAATATTGTAGTTGAGCACCTGATTGATGTCTTCATAGGAAATTTAAAGAATAACATTTAACATGAGGTTATCCTTTGGGAACCCAAATCATTGGAGAATGCATTTAGGGTGGCAAGAAATGTTGAAAGTAAAAATCTGGCTATGGTTACTAGAAGGACCACCCCTAACATCTATCGAGAGAATAATGTTACTTCTTATAAACCACCTCAACCTACAAGGTTAACACCTCGAAAATTGGAGGAAATAAAAGAAAAAGGTTTATGATTTAGTGGTGACAACAAGTATAGTAAGGGACATAAGTGTGGTGAGAAGAAATTATTCTACATAGATCGTGAAGAGGAAGGAGAACAAGAACAAGAACAAGAACCATCTCAAGATGAAGATGTAGAAGATATTTCTTCTTAAGAGATGACTCCCACCATATCATGTCATGCATTGGATGGAATTAACACTCCTCAAACCCTCAAGATCGAAGAAAATATCAAAAATAAAAAGGTAATAGTGCTAATTCATTTTGATAGTACTCATAATTTCATTGACTGCAAATTAGCCAAAGCTCTCAATTGCTTTATATATCTAGTGCCATAGTTTCAAGTAATGATTGCAAATGGAGGAAATATCAATTGCTCAGGAAAATTACATAAGATCAATCTTACTATGGGGGAATATGTAATGAATAGTCCAATGATTTCTATACCCATGGGTGGTGCTAATGTCATACTAGGGGTCCAATGGTTACAATCATTGGGAACCATGGCTTTTAATTTTCAAGAATTTTTCATGAAATTTTCATTGGAAGGAAAGGAATTTGAGTTAAAGGGTATCAGAGGGAAACCCATTAAGGTGATAATCTCTAATGGCATGAAAAAATTATTGAAAAAGGGGCATCGGGGTGTAATTTTAGAACTATGCTCACTAGATGTTCAAACATATAATCCATCTATTACCCTAGATATCCAAGGGATCATTGATAAGCATTCCAAAGTATTTGAATATATTCCTAGAGGTCTTCCACCCAATCACGATCATGATCATGCTATTCACTTAATTCCTAGGAGTGCTCCTCCTAACATCAGGCCTTATAGATACCCTTATGCCCAGAAGTGTGAAATTGAGAGTATGGTTGAATAAATGTTAAAGGATGACATTATTAGAGCTAGACAAAGTTCTTAATCTGCACCGATGGTAATGGTACTCAAGAAAGAGAGCTCATGTCGCATGTGTCCAGATTATAGAGAGCTCAACAAGATCACCATTAAAAATAAGTTTCCCATTCCCGTCATTGATGAATTGTTATATGAACTACATGGAGAAATCTACTTCACAAAGTTGGATCTCCGTTCATGGTATCATCAGATTAGAATGAAGGAAGAAGATATCCCAAAAACAACATTCATAACTCATGAAGGCCATTATGAATTTTTGGTCATGCCTTTTGGCCTTACGAATGCACCTTCCACATTCCAAGCGTTGATGAATTCCATTTTCAAGCCCTTCCTTCGAAAATTTTTGTTAGTATTTTTTGATGATATAGTAATCTATAGCAAGTCTTGGGAAGATCATGTTCGACATGTTGACAGGGTGATACAACTAATAAAGGATAAACAACTATATTCCAAATCGTCCAAATGTTTCTTTGAGGTGAAGGAGGTAGAGTATTTGGGTCATATTGTATCTCATGAAGGTGTCAAGGTAGACCCTAACAAGATTAAATCCATGATGGACTATCCGATTCCCAAAACATTGAATAATCTTAGAGGATTTTTGGGTTTGACAGGCTACTACCACAAGTTTGGTCATAACTATGGAAGAATAACAACACCTTTAACTGCATTAACTAAGAAGGATGCATTTTCATGGACTCCAGAGGCAACTCAAGCTTTTGAACAACTTAAAGAGGCAAATGTCTTGACCACACTAGAGTTCAAAAAAATCTTTATTGTGGAGTGTGATGCCTCGAGAAATGGCATTGGTGTTGTTCTAATGCAAGAAGGAAGGCCCTTGCCTTTGAAAGTCATCCACTCAAGGGAAATGACTTATAGAAACCCATTTATGAGAAGGAAATGATAGAAATACTACATGCATTGAAGAAATTGAGCCCTTACCTAATAGGTAGCCACTTCAAGGTCAAAAAAGATCATCACAATCTTAAATACTTCTTGGAACAAAGACTATCTTCAGAAGAGCAACAAAAATGGGTGACCAAGATGTTGGGTTATGACTTTGAAGTCATCTAAAAAAAGGGGAAGAAAAATGTTGTGGAAGATGCACTCTAAAGAAAGGATGAATATGTTGAGGCATTTATCTATGCTATCTCTATTTTCCAACCTATTTGGATAACATAAGCAAGGGATGAATGGAATAATGACAAATAAGTATGAACTCTCATTCAAAGGTTGTAGCAGGATTCTAGTGCATCTTATACATTTACATGGAAAAATGATTCACTATGGTACAAAGATCGCCTATATTTATGTAAGAACTCCCAACTCAAACAAAAGGTAGTTTTGGAATTGTACACCTCTCTGATAGGAGGGAAATCAAGATTTTTGAAAACCTATCACAGGGTCAAGAGGGATTTTTTTTGGGATGACCTTAAAACTGATGTTCAAAGGTTTGTGGTAGAATGTTTGGTTTACCAACAAAATAAGGTGGAAACAGTTAAGACCCTAGGTATTTTACAACTATTATCCATTCCAAGTCAACGTTGGGATGAGGTTTCCATGGATTTCATCATAGGGTTACCAAAGTATGAAGGAAAGAGTATCATCATGGTGATGGTTGATAGAATTAACAAGTACACACACTTTTGTGCACTCTCTCATCCTTTCAAAGCCAATACATTTTCTATCGCATTCATGGGGACAGTTCAAAAGCTACATGGAAGCCCAAATATTATTGTAAATGAAAAAAATCCAATCTTCACTGGACATTTTTGGATAGAATTATTTTCTTGTTTGGGTACTCAATTGGCTCATATCTCATCTTATCATCCTCAATATGATGGAAAAAAATGAGATAGTGAACAAATGACTGGAAGGATACCTTCATTTCTATGTTTCTTATAAACAAACACAATGGTTCAAGTGGTTACCCTTGGTAGAATGGTGGTATAACAATTCCTTTCATACTGCAACAAAAATGACACCATTTATGGTGCTTTATGGATCACCCACCATCCATCACTTCTTCTCTAAAAAAAAATTTAAGGTTCAAGCAGTGGAAGATCACATCAAGCATAAAAAACAAGTTCTCCAACTCTTAAAGGACAACCTGACCATGGAAAAAAATCACACGAAACAACAAGCAGATCGACATCTTAGTGAAAGAAGTTTTGAAGTAGGGGATTGGGTATTTTTAAGACTACAACCATACAAACATATGCCCCTCAAGAAAGCTAAGAAGGATAATAAATTATCACTGAATTACTATGGCCCTTATAAGGTGTTTCAAATTATTGGTACTATGGCATACAAATTGGAGCTTCCTACATCTTCGCGAGTACATCTTGTTTTCCATGTTTCATGCTAAAAGAAGGTTATAGGTGACAAGATATTAATTCAAACTATATTAATAGAACTTGAAGAGGAAGGAAAAATCAAATTGGAGCCTGAAGGTATCACTGACACAAGAATTCGCCAACTGAGGAATAAATCAATTTCAGAGTATCTCATTAAGTGGAAAAAACTACCTGTTGAAGATTCCACGTGGGAAGATGAGTATTTTATACAGAATCATCCAAAACTACTCAAGTGTCGAGGAGAACACTATCTGAATGGGAGGGACATGTTAAGCCCCAATTAGTGGCACATTACCCCTTAATTGGGACATATTAAATTAGTATTATTATTTTATTTATGTCGGCTTGGGCCCATTAGTTGTAATTCTACCTCCTAGTCTCCTATATATACCAAGGAGACCTTTTCATTTGGAATCATATGGTAATTATGAATTCATATGATGTATAAGGAGGTTTGCCCCTCAAAGAGGCTTATTATTTGAATTTCTCTCTTTGTCAAGTCATTGAGTACTTATTCTGAGGTTTTCATTCTATTTTGATATTTGGTTATTAACATCTACTGTCTCTCACTGAGGTATTTTTGATCCAAGAAATACTTCAAGCTATTGTGATCAGTTTTCACCACAAATCTACTGCCAACTAAGTATTTTATGAATTTTTTCAAGGCATGCATGATAGATAAAATTTATTTGTCATAGATAGAGTAGAGTCTCTCTGACACGCTGAGCTTCCTGCTCTCAAATACTATGGGGTGACCTTCCTGCATCAATACTTCTCCAGTCCCCTCTCCTGATGCATCAAACTCCAATACAAAAGGCTGTGAAAAGTTGGGAAGTAATAGAATTGGGCATGTTCTCATGAACTCCTTCATCTTCTCAAAAGTTCTCCGTGATGCCTCGGTCCAGTGGAAATCCCATTTATTTTTCAAATCGGTGAGAAATGCCCCCAACTATGAGAATCCACTCATAAAAATTCTGTAATAACTACACAACCAAAAGAATGCCCTCAACTCTATGATATTTTTGGGTGTCAGCCAATCCAGAATGGCCCTGATCTTTTCCTGATGTATTTGTACCCCCTACTCGCTGATAATATGGCCTAGATACAAAGAATATCTCATTACAAACTCACACTTGGACTCTTTGGCATATAAGGACTGTTATTGCATAATGCTCAGAACCTCATCCAAGTGCACCAGATGCTCTTTCCAAGTCCTTCTATATATAAGGATGTCGTTGAAGAAAACCAAGAGATATTTCCACAACTTTCCCTTGAAAATGTGATTCATACAAGACTGAAAAGTTGTTGGGGCATTGGTCAACCTAAAGGGAATAACCAAGAACTCAAAATTCCCAAAGTGACATCTGAAAGCTGTCTTCTCAATATCCTTCTCCCTTATGCCGATCTGGTGGTAACCCAAGCATAGGTATATCTTTGTGAATAAGACTATCCCATGAAGCTCATCCATAAACTCATTTATACACGGAATGGGGTACCTATTTTTTATTGTCTTCTTTTTGAGTGCACAATAGTCTATGCACATCCTCAGTGTGCCATTCTTCTTCAGGACCAAAACTACTAATGAATAAAATAGTCTAGTGGTGGGCCTAATGTGCCCCATATCAATTAAGTCCTTAATTTTTTTCTCAATATCATCCTTGAATCGCTTAGGATGTCTAGAGGGTGTGGTGATCACTGGTGTTTCCCCCACCTATAACTCAATTGTGTGCTCAAATCATTTTTTTGGTGGACACCCCAGTGGTATTGACCCAAACACTGGTTCATACTGACTCAAAATTTCCTTGATATTAGGATGATAATGTTGTATTCCATATGAATCCCTCCTAGTCATGATCAAACACTGTGAAACATATGCCACATCTCCATGCCTGAAAATACTCTCCATCCTCTTTGCTCACATTGTCTTGGGTGCTCCTGTAGACATGCCCCTCAACACCTCCCTTGAACCATTTGTATTTTTGAAGCTCATTTTTAGGGTATGGTAATTGAAACCAATCTTGCCCAGTGAGTACAACCACTGAACGCCCAATACTACAACAATATATGATAAGTCAACTACATAGAAAGTGTCTGTCACAATGTATTTTCCTAGTTTAACTTTCATATTTGGTACCCTTTCCAAGCACGTCATGGTGTACCCATCTGCCACTTCTATAGTAAATCCCTCGAACTCCTCAGTCTATAATCCCCTCCTCGCTACTAAGGATGCATCTAAAAAGTTATTGGTTTCCCCACCAACCACCAATACTGTGACCTGATTTCCTTGAATGAGGCCCTTGAGCCTAATGGTTTTATATTTGGGAACTCCTGAAAGGGTTGCTATGGTTCCACCCTTCACTATTACTCGTGGTTTTGTCATCCCATATAACTGTGGTTCTGTCCGCGGCTGAGTATTATTTTGAGGATGCCCCTCCTCATGTGTATGATCCTCCTATGAGCCACTATCTGATGTGGATTTGATCTGTTCCTCCTCATTGTTTGATGCCACCTCAATGTAGTGTATCTATCTCTTGCCTAAAAATATGTGTCATGAGACCCATAGATCCCTACAATTCAGCACAAATTCTTCCTCATCATCTCATGCCTGGTCTCATCATCCAACTTTCCTTTACCTTTCCAATTCCTTAGGGAATTTCTTTGATCCTTATCTTTCTGTGGAACAAAGGGTTTGGTGAAGGTCTTTTTTTTTTGTGTTGAGTCTCCCATATCTCTAGTGTGAAATGTGACATATTGTAGGGTGTGAGGCTTGATGCCTTTACCCATCCCCTCAATGTATCTGTCAGTGCCTCAGTAAAAAGAATCACCAACCTGTGCTCATATATGGAAGACACTACTACTTCTTTCCTCCAAAAATATGTAATGAAGGCCTTGACTGATCTAGTCTGCCACAACTATGTCAAGTCTTTGAAATGTAGTTTTGTATCCCTTTGATCAAACATTTTCATTAGTCATTCTGTGAACTCCAAGTAGGATGTGATATGACTGTGACCCAAGGTCACCAGTCCATGATACCACCACTCATGAGCTTCCTCCTCCAATTGCAAGGTAGCGAAGCTTATAGCTTCCAACTTTGTCATCTGGTTAAGCTCGAAGTAGGTATGAATATTTTGGACCCATGCCTCAGCTGAACACCTAGACAAAATGTCAAAATAAGGGATGGAAGGTTTCCAAACCTTCTTGATAAATTCCATGTTCTGGGGTTGTATGTTACCCCTATGTGCCTCTTTGGGCCTGTTTCGATATCTGATCAAACACTAGTCCATTAAACTCATGTCAGCATGGAACTTTGGCTCCAGTGCCAAGTAGTCTATCCTGTACTCTACAAATGGATATCTCAAGCATGTCTACCCCTGTCCAACTTGTCTCATCTACTGCTCTTTTCCAACTTGTCCCATTTTCTACCTCTATCCTGGATGTCCAATATGTTGTTCCCCCTGAAACTGCGGAAAGAGCAGCCTGAGAATTTTACCCATTGAGATATAATTGTGAATGGGTGTTTGGTGTCCATTTTTCCATTATGGGTTCCCACTGGATCCATTGGATCCACCTTTTATGTTTTCACCAAACATGCCCATGCTATTTTGGATTAGTTGTGTACTGAATTCCATCTATGTTATGGCATTCATCATGTCCCACTACCCTCCAGCGAGATCGTTTAACATCACCTGGGTACTATTGTATGAGGCCTATTGGCCTTTCCCCTTTCCCTCTAGGATATCATGTCTATCACCCATCTTACTTTATATTTCAACCTCTATCCCTGAACTGATATGATCTCTGACTTTGTCCTCTGTCTCTAGCTCTATATCGT
Source organism: Picea engelmannii (assembly GCA_009831015.1). Taxonomy (NCBI): domain Eukaryota; kingdom Viridiplantae; phylum Streptophyta; class Pinopsida; order Pinales; family Pinaceae; genus Picea; species Picea engelmannii. The sequence goes on from ML780928.1 coordinate 70,769, forward strand.
AATGAATATGGAAGGGAATGTAGTCTTTTTGGTTTATGTCCCTTCTATCTCTATTGTGACCCCTATGGTACTGAATGTACTCATCCCTGATGTGACCTATTCCCTCTAGATATTATTCACCTATTCTCAAAATCATGGGGTCATGAGTTAAGTGCTTCTTCACAGGCTAGTAGGAAGAAGGCTCTTATACCACTGCAATATCTCAGATCCTGCATCTAGATATAAACTGCTAATAACTTGGGTTTTGGCTATAGATATGATTATATGGGGGTTTCTGATTGAGTTTCAAAGGTTTATGGATGCGTTTTTCCATGTTTAAATGTTTAATACAGTGCATGCAAATATATGTGGAACCATAACCAATTCAATGATTTTATTAAGAAAAATGATGGACACTATAAGATAAAATGTGGGAAACTCAAGAAAAACTCTTGAGCTAGTTATTTATACATGGAGATCTTGTTGGAATAAAAATAAAAATACTGAAAAATTCCAATAATTAATGTACATGGATGGATCTGATATCTGTTTGTTCGATCCACTATATGCACGGAAGAATGAGCTACATGCACTAAAACATACACTGCACAACTGCTGGGAATGACTAGAAAGTTCACCTTGGTGGAAATACTCATTAGAATGGGATGAGATATGTCTTTGAAAGGTCTCCCCTTCTCTCTGTCACTCTCTCCTACCAAAGAGGTAATGCTTCTAGCTCTCCGATATATTGTCGGAGCTTCAGATAGTTGTGAGAACTATCATGCACTGGAAACTACTGCACTGGTGTGCCCTGCGAGTTTTTCCTGTAAGAAACTGATGATAACTATCTCAAATGAAGTGTCCTGGTCTCCTCTCAAATGGGTTTGAGAGAATCAATCTTTCCCTAACTGGTTGGTCCTAGCGAGCCTCTTCTGCTGCTAAATCCTCAAAGAAAACCCCACACTATAACTGAATAAATGCGCACTAGCTTGCACTAGATCTATATCTGTTATTGTAGACTGCAATGGTAGCTCGATGAAGAACCTAAATAGTCCCTCCAATAGAATAGGGTGTGTATTTCAACACCAAACTCTGTCAATGGCTATGGTTTCGTCCAAAACTCCACAAAACAAAAGAAGGTCGACTTCCTCCTCTTTGGTTTCTAATTTCCAATTCACAAATCAACATAATGAGGAATTAGGTCAACTTCTCCCCCTTTATACCCAACCTCGTCTAATTCTCCATTTACTTACTTAATTAAATTAAATTTTCCCTAAGTTATGATGTAATTTTCACTTAAGTCATTTAAACCCCCTTTTGTTCTAATTAGACATTCACTTTACCACTTAAGTGACTTTTCACTAAGTTTCACCTCATTAATTAATTAAGTCACTTAAACACCCTTTTTTCTCCTTTTACCTCCCTAATGTCATTTTCAGGTTAGACTTTGGTGGAATGACATTAATTAGAGGTGTTATTCCCTTTTTTATCTCGACTATAGTCTACGAGAACATATAGACTACTAAGTCGCTCTCTGTAGAGACCATCACTGGGAAAGGGACATTACATAAACAAGGGGGTCTCATACACCAATCTGGTGTCTGGCTTGGCCGTGACCTTAAATATAGATTATTATTATTATTATTACAATTAGATATATTCTATAGAGTCAGGATATAGTGGTAATTTCTCGATGGATACAAATCCCATGGGCAATGGCACATGCTACAGACTATAATTTAAGTCGTGGGCCATGGAATAGGCTACATGCTACAACTTGAGCGATGGACTGTGGATAATCCCCTAGAGTTTGGACACAATGATGGTGGTAGGCTCGTAGGTTGGAAGAAAATAAGTCTTTGTGGGTTGTGGCTCATTGACCTAGCAGGTATATGGTCTTTTTGGTCGTGTTAATGGAGGGTCGAATTCACACTAAGAAAAGAGTAGATACTATAGTTGGCGTCGAGTGGTCGCATGGTCGAGGGTTTTGGTTAGCAGGGTCGAGGGTCAGTAGCAATAGAAAGAGGGTTGGTGGCATGAGAAATGGAGGTGGGTCAGTTGATTGAGAAGTCAACAAAAATGTGTGGAGAGGATTCTAAGTCAATGGATATAGGGTTAGCAATTTCTTTTTATACTTTATAAAAAATGAAAAAAAACCAATAAAAACCAAAATTTCCCTTCAGGTTTTCCTTTAAGATTGAATTTTATTCAAGTTTCTCCCTTTAGATTTGAATTAAACTTGAGGTTTGATAAACCTAATCGAACTTGAGAATTTCTTTTAGGTTCACCAAATTTCGAACATCAAGGTTGAAGTTCGTTGAACCTTGTGACATAGGCGACAATAGAGCCAAAGCAATGAATGATACAACAAAGAAGTCAACCAAGAAGTGTACATTTCATGTAGATGGATTAGATTTTTGGTTGAAGGCAACAAAAGTACTAGTGTGGGCGTGAATCTGTTAAGAAACTGGTATGGAATTCTTTTTGTTGGCTCATCACACTTATTAGACTTTGGATAGTTTGTTGGAGCATTTGAGGGTAGTGGTTGTGATGGCCATTTTCCACCTTGTCATTGATAGTTGAATTAAGGTTGTTTGCTTCCTAGAAGTTTGCAGTAGAGCCCAAGTGCACCAAGAAAAGGTGCCAAGACCAGTGAAGGAGTTGGAAGTATTGGGCTGTAGTAGGAGACTTGAGAGTTTGGAGGTGAAGGTGGCGATCTCGCCTTGGTCTATAAAAGTTTTCCAAACATAATGAAGTGTGAAGGGAAGTGGTTGGTTTGAACATGAAGTACATGATTAGGTATTTGTCTTGGGGGTGCCTAAGTTGTAACAATATTGGAGAAATTTAATGTACAAAAGCATGGAAGAGTGGCCAAAATTAATGGAGAAACAATAAGATTGGAAAGTGCGATACCTAGGCAGTTGCACAACCTTCCTAGTGGAGGTTGAGTTGTTGTAGTAGTAGTGGACAATTATGTTGTAGCCACAACGATATAAAAATAGGCACCCGATAACATTGTGATAGAGTTGGGAAAAAATGCTTTGTTCAAAGGAAGTAACAAACAATGAGAAGTTTCATAAGTAATATTGGCAGTGACAATGTAAAGTGGTTGGCGAAGCTAACCGTGGATGGAGGCATGAGTTTGGAAAACATACTTGGATGATAGCAGGTTCTTAAGGATGTTTTTGGGGACAAAAAAAACTTTGAGTGGGGGAGGATGTAAGGTTATAGCCTTGAATGGATTCGAGCACCTGCGCTACATGATCACCTTGGTGGTCACTGAATGACAAGATAGACTTGATGTAAGGTTGATGGATAGAAGAGTCGATTTTGGAGTGCGTGGGTCTATTGGAAAGGTGCACCATAGAAATGTGAGATTCCCTTGCTCATAGAATGGGCACACTGCAAACCTTGGCAACTCCCATCAATTGGTCAGACTAAGAGAATCTTGGAAGATAACTTAGCGAGGAAATGCAAGAGGGTTGCTGTAGGCAACCTTGTTTGTTGACATACACTATGCATAATGGACAAACTGACATAGAGAACTTGACTAGATTTTATAGATTTGGGTGTTTGGTCTACATGTGGACCCAAAGAGTTGGGAGTTCCACACTTGGGGGTTGTACAGATAGTAGAAGTTCCTTTGAGCACAAGCATCCATAGAGTAGGATCATGGGATGCACTTATTGGGAACATATCTGTCGAGCACACATCCATTGGATGCACTTGTTGGGTGCACCCTTGCTAGATGAACTTGGGTGCATTGGGCACACTTGTTGGGTGTAGTACCTTTAGAAATTGGACGATCGATTGAAATTTCATGAAGGAAACAATGACATTATCGGGCACAATCAAAGTTGGTGATGTGGGCACTTGGGTCCACTTAGGCTTGGAGGGGCTTGCGCTATGCCCAAGAAGGAGGAAAGCACAAGGAAAGTTTTGTATAATTGTGAATTCATAAAGGGTGATAAGGCATCAATCATCCATTGATCATTCACCAAGAGTGTAAATGAGCTCTCCGATTATGCTAAGTTTAGGGTTGGCACAGTAGGGAAAATTGCACTGCTTGAGTGAGAAGAAGAAGAAGACAAGACTTGTAATAGGTACGCCTACAATTTCTTCAGGGGTTGGCTTGTGCAAGTATATTCAGTAGTATGTAGAAGTAAATATTTCCTTAGACTCATTGTACATCTGTAATAGAGTTGAAGGAACAAGGTTGCAACTCCCTTGTTGTAAATTTGTAATATGATTCATAAAAATGTTAAGGCATCTTCCTTGGATCCCACCTATACGCGTGTGTTGTAGTATATTTACTTGGATGAAAGTTTTGTCCCTTACAATGTGTTGTGTTGGCTAAGTATTGAATGATTAGATAAGTATAAGTATTTTTGGGAGGTTTTAAAGGCCATAGTTGGATGTGTGCCTATTGTTGAATGAACTTGGTTGAGTAGGACTTAGTTGCATTTGACAGATTGTGGCTTAAGGTGAAGTTAAGGGAAAACCTTAAGTGGAGAGGTGTAGTTTGGTTGTAGTAGGCACAATATGGCCAAGCCACCATGTTCGAGGAAATATAGTGCCACAAAACCTCAAGTGCTGAAATAGACTTGGGAGAAACTCAAGTTTGCAAAGAAAAAATTAGGCAGATTATAGTTCCACAATTTTTTTTAATCTTGGGGTTGCAATAATCCTTGTCTTTAGTGGGAGCGTTGTGTAGTGGAATCTTGTGTGAACGATAATATGGAACACTTATAGAATGGATATTGATAAATTTAATGGGTAGAGATTCAAGTTATGGAAGTTGAAGATGGAATATATATTTTCGGACAATGATTAGTGGGTCATTGCTTCAAGAAAAAACCCCACTGGTATGGAAAAAGAATACTTGGAAACATTGGATAGGAAGGCAAAGGGTACTGTCCAATTGTGAATATTGGATATAGTGTTGATAATTTTTTTAGGACAAGTGATCACTAAGGATCTATGGGAGAATTTAGGGGCTTTTATTTGATCAAAGTCCCTACTAAACACATCATTTCTTTGAAAGAAGTTGTACCACCTTAGGATGAATAATGGTGACTCCATGACAGAGCATCTTAATCCTTTTAACATTCTAGTAAGTTACTTATCCTATATTGATAATAATTTGGATGAAGAATATAAGTGTATCATTTCATTATGTTCTTAGTCAGATTCATGGGATAATCTAGTAGCAACAATTTCTAGTACTACTCAATCAACATTAAAATTTGAGCATGTAGTTGCATCCTTGTTAACTAAGAAAATGAGGTGAAATTCCATGTAGGGTTGACCAAATATGCCTTGTTTGTGAGAGGTCATCCCCATTATGGAAATAAAAGTAATTTTAGGGATGGATCAATGTATAGAGGTTGTAAGGCCCTAGCCTTGAATGGATTTGGGCACCTTCGTCATAGGATCACCTCGATGGTCATTGATCATCATGGACAGACATGAAGAAAGGTTGATGAATAGAAGAGTCTATTTTGGGTACATTTTAACAATGGAAAGGAATACCATGGACATGTTGGGTGCCCTTACTCAGGTTAAGCGCAATGTAGACCTTGGAATCTCACATTAGTTGGTCAGACCAAGAGAATCTTGGAAGGGAACTTGGCGAGGAAAGACAAAGATGGTTTCCATGAGCAACCTTGTCTGTAGATACACACTACACATGATGAAAAAGATTGGCATAAATATCTTGATTGGATTGGGTGCTTTAATTACATGTGGACCAAAGGATTTGGGTTTCTCACACTTGGGGATTAAGATGAACATAGAGGTGCCTTCGAGCACAATAATCTATAGAGTGAAATCATGGGATGCACATATAGTAGGCACACATCAGTCAGGTGCACTTGGACACACTTGGGCACAATTGGACGGACCTCACCAGAATTGGGCACAATCATTGGATGTGAAAAATCAGTTGAAAAGTCAGTGAAGGAAGCAAGTTGATGGGTGACACTTGGGTCCACCTTAGAGTGAAGGGGTTTTCAAGTGTAAGGCAAGTTTCACATAAAAGGAGGATGCCTCAAAAGTTCTAAAGAAAGAAGTGATTTTTCATTCACAAGGAGTGTAAAGGATCCCTGCGATTGTGCTAAATTCAGGGTTAGAAATTTTTACCCCCCTTAGACTAGGGGTAACTTAGGAGATAATGTCTTGAGGCCCACAAGTAGAAAACATGGAGTTTCGAGATCCAGATTGGCTAGAATAGCCCGATAGGGCCCCTCCTAATCATTGATGCATAACTATACATCACCAATAGTAGAGCAACATCCATCACACCGACTTGGACCAAGGCGACAACATGTATTTTTTCATGAGGTAATAAGTCCATTTTCATGATAAATGTCACTTTGATAATTGAAGCATTTGAATATGTTGCAAAGAATCCTTTCTTGATTACAAAACCTTTGCTTGGAAACTATACCTTTTGCCTTATTTAACCTTGGTGGGTGCCATTATGTCCTAATAAGTTGGTTGCCCTCAGGAATGGGGTGCTACAAGGGGGTTCCTTGAAGAGTAATCATACCATTCTTGATCATAGTTATCACTTTCCATACTTCTTCCATATCCTCTCCTCATATTTTTGTTTTTTGGGTGCATCGACCCAAGAAGGGATTGTACCTCATTTCATGGGAAGAAGGGGCTGAAGGCCTAGAGGAGAATGTAGCCAACAAAAGAAAAAATCCAATCATAAACCTTCAATGTTATTGCCTTGGGATCCCGAGAACAATGAAACAATTCTTGAAAAAATGGGCAACCCATAAAATAAATAACTAATTAATCAATCATGCCAACCAAGGTAGAGAATGTGGGCTATGCATTTCCTTTTTAGTGCCCCTTATTGTCTTCAACTTCGAAAAACATGATAACCAAGGTAGAGTGTATGCAGGCTATGTATTTTCCTTTTTAGTGCCCCTTATTGTCTTGAACTTGGAAACGCTCTAATTAATTAATGGAAAATAAATGGGCTTGGAAAAATGTTGCATCATGGATGAAGGGAAACACACCCTCTACAAAGGCACCAATAAATGAGACAATATGAACCCTTCTATGTCATGAACCCCATGTTCATAAGTCTTACCCCACTCCACCTCATACTCATACATGAGTTAGATAGGTTTCCCTTGGAAAAAACCTTTGATTTGGGGATTGACTAGCCCGATAAGATGCCTTGAAATCCCTCCCACACCTAAATTTGAAAAAATGTACAAGGTCTTTGAGCATTTGTTTAGTTTGAAAAGGGGGTTTGAATGCACATGTTTGGGTGGTTCCATTATTATATGTGTCTTACTTGGCATGATTCTTGTGTCTTATGGACCCTTGGAGGGTGTATCTATTTGTCTTTGCAAGACATTTCCCGGTGGACATGAATTCATGGGGATATGACATTGTTTCTACCTTCATGGGGACTTTGGAGCCCAAGGATGGATGCAAAAACCTCACATCTAGGGCATGCTTGTGATCACCATTTTTACATTGATGATTGAGGTCATTGCCTTTGGGGGCACTCTATCATGTCTAGGAGATGAGCTACCGCCTTTTCCCACCTGGACGCTAGCCTTTGGAGGCTTGGACATCACTCACCTATCCCATGATGTCACCATTAAAAGGGAAAGGGTTTGATGGAGATGATCTATTGATGGCGGGGGACACATGATACCTCGTTTTGGTATTTTATGGCATGATATGGTTTTTGGAGGCCCAACGTTCCACCTAAGAACCTGAACATTTCCTTCTTGGAGCCTAACATCACTGTAGAAGGGATGACGTCACCCTTTTAAGGGTTATTTTGTGAAAAAATGATTTTATGTAATTTATAGGGAAAATTCTATGAGTTCGACCCTCTTTATATTTTAAATTTGACTTTAAAAGTGGACAAATATGGTTTGCAAGATCTCATATAAATAGAGGCCTTACCATTTTCATTTATTGATCACAAATCTTCCTCTCACAAGAGGATTTAAGTCTGAAATTTTCGTCCTATTTGGAAAATTGGCTCTTTTACATGGTGCACTATCTCTTGAAGGGCATGTCTTGGTGTCTCTTGGCTCATATATGGTGAAATTTTCTGCAACTAGGGTTTTATGCTTGATTATTCTTGGTGAAGTAAGTAAAACTTGCAATTTTATTTCATGCTTTGGATGTTTTTGGTAAATTTTACTTGTTCATCCTGAAGATTATGAGATTGCTTTTCTAGGACCATAGGAGAAGGTGTTATAGCAAGATTTTTCTCACCCCATGCAACTTTCTCAAAAGGCCTTTTCTATTTACCTATGTAGACTTGAAGTCCCCTTTTGCACTTCCCATAGCTAAAAATCATATTTTTCCACATATACACACCCTATCAATTATACAACATGCGTATATGCAGGTTGCACCTCTACATCCCACGTACATCAAGTTTGGTGATAAAAAATTAAAAAATGTGTCGCGTTTCCATGTCATGTCACGTGATCCATGATCCTTGACCTTCCATATACTGGAAATGTTTCGACTCGACCCTTCAGTTCCATTTGAAGGATATAAATGGGACATATCCAAACCATGGAAAGGGAGAATAACTCAAATTTTGAGAGCAAAGTTACTCTGGAGAAATTATTCACTTCATATTGAGTCTGCATCCCTTTGTTATTTAAAGTCTGAACACATTGTTCAACCCCCAAGCTCTTCCCTCTTTGATGGAGAACCTCATTGTCTCTCTTATATGAGCTTGCCTTTGGTGGAGAATTGAAGTGGTGGAGGCCCAGCTGGAAGGGACTTAGTTTCTCGGTTCTGAGACACGCCGACACAAAATTTTGTCACTTGTATACCTATGTTGATCATATTTTAATAGAAATACTCTTTTCTCGTCCAATTAACATCTTGAAAATATTTGAATTGTTATTCCATGGGAATATTTTTTATGAATGTTGATGGATTATGCTATTATATGTGATAACAATATATATTATCACCATATGCTTGTGTATCTTGGTTTTTGAGGACAAGTTATAGGTAGATAGCTTTGAGTCGAGTGTTCAACGATGGTCTTCATCGAACATCTGAATGAGGTAGGCTCTTTATCTTATCTTGTTATCATCTTTGTTTATATAGAATATTTGAGATTAGAGTTGATTTCTGTAGTCATTAAATGTGTTGTGGTTTACCCCATGCCATAGAGTTATTTTCCTCGTAACAGAATTGGCAACCATACTTGGGAATTGAATCTTGTTTTTTGGGTTTGGAGTGTTTTTCTTCTTTGATTTCTCTTAGTTAGCTTGAGTTTCCTGGTCATCTAATTGCTTGATAGCCTATTTTCATTTTGAATCTGATTTTCTTGGCCTTATCCTTAACTTGGTCCTATTTTAATATGTATACATAGTTTTTCCCTTGACATACGCAAGTCATTCTATAGGGCGTGTACATACATAGTTTTTTCCTAAACAATCGCGTACATCAATCTTTTTTTGCTTGATTACTAAGTTTGTTGTTTGCTGGGTAAGTTTTGATAGTTGTTGAGTCTTCTTGGGTCTCTGTCATAACCGTTGAGTGCCTACAGAGTGATAGGAAACCTTTATTTGGTTGAATTTTCAGGCGGTTTTTCTTTCTCATCATATTTTTCATTGGTTGTCCTTTCATGTTGGGCTGAGTATTTGCTTCTTGATATCTTGCTTGGTTTGCCTCTTTTTGCTTACAATAGGGTCTATATATCAAGTTGTTGTTCATTCCTTGCATTTTCATTTCTTTATATTGAAAATACAAAAAAAAAAATTCATTTTGCATTATGGCATTTGATCTTTTGGGTTCTTATTATTGATCTTAATACATGTATGGAAATATTGCATCTTATTGAAATTGCAGAGTTGAATTGAAAGTTGCATTTTGAAAATCATATCATCTTTTGAGAAATGAAGTTTAGGACTTAGATTTCTGTTCATATTCATTTATTTTATTTATTGAGTCATAACATCATCAGTTTCATGACCACGTCTTTTGAGTAAACAAAGCCACTAAAATTAACACCGATTAATTTAAAATTGATTAGAAATGATTTTATTTTCCAGGGTACACAAACTAGATTAAGATGTAGAGCCTTGGAATAGGATTTTGTGAGTAAACTTCTCCAAGGATGTTAAACTCAACATATGTGTCTGACTAAGAGAGTGGTGAAATCCATTGTATAATTGGTGATGTCAGGAAGCTCCGCTCACACCGGAGTTAAGCATGAGGTCGCACGAAGTTGGTTGCAAAGATATCCCTCTAATACCTTCTTAACGTCAGAGATATTTCTAGGGATCTATTTGTATATGGGGGCCTTTCAAGTACCTTTACCTATGTGAGAGGTGGCGATTTCAAGATTTTGGGCTTTGTTACCCTGCCCATATGGTGGACCTGAATTACGACTGTTCGTCTGCACATTGGTTATATTGTGGTGGATTTAGTTGCTTGACATAGGTAGCCACATAGGTTACTTGTAGGGGTTATTTTGCAAGTACCCTGAGTCATATAAGGGTCGAAAAACACACAACCTTTATGGAGTATTACCTCTCCAGGGGGATCTAATTGACTATGCTATTAATCCCATGAGGGCACTTATAACTGATTCTGATACCTCTAATATTTTAAAGGGAGTCTCAGGCCCCTCTTGGGCAAGGCATACTTACTCTAGTGAGGGAGGCCCCTTTTCAACCACTATATCCTGTTTGTGTACATTGACCTTTTTTCTTTACTTTCGTGTGCTCTCTGATTAACAGTTGGCCTTAGGATTTTTTATTGCATCGTGAGTTTTCATTGTTATGGTTAGTGGAGCCCCCGTGACTCCCTCAGTTAGCACTACCCAACCCACAATATTTTCTCATTCCATGGGGACAAATCCTTTTATATTTCCAAGTGGAACACTGGATCATGATACTCAACCAATACATTTCTCATGGTATGCCAATAATGTCTTCTCACTTTCCATCCTCTATCTTGTCACCTTATGTGAAGCCTATTTTTGGGTCTGGAGGCATGATGCCTCCTTAGTCTCCCTTTGCGTTTTGTGGGAGTCATATCCCTCAACCAACTCTTACAATAGGAGGTTGGAATCTTCCTTCCTACGGATCCAATCCTATCTTCATTTTTCCAAGAGAAAGTGCTCAAATGGGTGGTCATTCTACTTATTAAATCCCGTCCATATATCCTTCTTTCACTATGATGGTTCCTACGAACGCTTTTCCCATGGCGGACCTTCATCTATCCTCTGATGTTTCATCCAGGGGGAGTGAGTTTTATAGTATGGGAACCCCCTTCATGAAGATCCTTCATTTGGGGGCAACATATATCCTCACCTGAGTAACCCTTGTCATGTTGCTTTCTCTTCACAAGCGTCTTCCTCGGTGATGATGCCCTTACAACCCTTTATGAATCATTTTGGAGGAGGATAATTTCGTGCCCGGCAGGGCCATGGTGTATACCAGAACCCTTCCTGATCCACAATTTCTCAAAACCAGTCTTTCTCGGAACATTTTTCTCAAATGATGCAATGAACCACCTCCAGTCCAGTCATTGCAAGTCATACTGGAATTATATCACCAACCTCTACTAGTCATGTTGGAGATTGGTCGACAACCTCTGCAAGCCATGTTGAATACCAACAACTAGCCCCTGCAAGTCATG
>ML780928.1:105531-121446 GCA_009831015.1 Picea engelmannii
CTTGTGATTGGTATCGGTCTCTGCCTTATGCCAATATCATCTCTTTGGTAGATTTTCATGCTGATTTTCATGTGTTTTGTAAAGACCATTTTCCAGACAATCTTCTCTATCCTAAATGCTGTCATGAATTTCATTTATTGACTAAAGACTCGGATGTTAATGAAGAGTACGCTACTATCGAGAATACTCTTCGTTATCAATATAATGATGATTCACATTATGAAAACCATTGTGATGCTTTTAACATTGTATTAAACACATCTTTTAAAGATGGTTGTGATGAAGATCCGATTATCCATTTTGAAAATTTGAAAAATGATGAGCAGATTGACATATCAGCAGGGGATGATTTCAGATCTACAACAAATACTAAGGGAAGCCTTGAGTTTCTAGTTTTGCAGACAAAAGTGGTTTGCAACAGATATGAGGAGGAAGGTGAAGAAAAGAAGGGTTCAGATCAGAAATTGAGTATGCATTTTTCTTCGACAAAGGTTGAGCAATCCACATTCATCATTGAGATCAGGGAGGGCAGCCAACAACAACATTTTCGTTTACAGTCAGAAAAGAAGCTTGAAGAGGTATTCCTTTACTATTTTATTGATCCTATTGCTGATTTTATGGAATCATTGAGCAGTATAAAGATCAAGATATTCTTGTCAGATGAAGGTTGCTTCTATCATTTTTTCCGAACACATCTCTGTTGGCTATGCATTCTTTTATTTTTGGGATCAAGATCAAGAATTTTTTCAACAAATAAATTTCTTACATGGCTTCATTGGAAGCATGAGTTTACTTGATTAAGAAGCAATGCAAAGTGTTAATGTAGGAATAGGCATAAGAATAAGATCGCCATACGAGCAGCTAGATCTTTTCAGTTGTTGAGCTCATAAATAAGCAGGGTAGGTTACAGGCAGGTTACAGGCAGGCTACAGGCAGGCTACAGGAAAGCTACAGGCAGGCTGCAGGTTTGCAGAGGAACAGTTACACGGGCCATATGACTCCATGCCCAATGCTAAAGGCCACTGGAACTACTAGGTTCTTGGAAACCTTGCAGGGAGGTCTCCATCCCAGTTGGAGCTAGTTGTTAGCGATCAAAAAATGCACTGGTATTTTGATGAGTATTTCCATCACTCTTCAAATAATTTATCATTTTCTTTCCAGTATCTTAACCTCCATAGTGTTCATCAAGCTCCTTCTTGATTACTTTTCTCAAAAATCCTTTGTTTTTATGCTTTTGGACCTGCAATACAAGATACAAATAACAAAATGTCATTCCATTGCTTTTATGTCTTTTATACTATGATAAAATCTGTATTTTTATTCCAAAAAATTCCCCAAAATACAATAGTGGTGTGTGCCTAGGTGAGCCTAGTCTATCTTAAATCAAGCCATGCAATAGATCAATCCTAGTGCACCAAGTAATGATTCAAGCCAAATCTTGAGTCCAAATGTCAAGCGCATTCAACACATAAACCATACAAAGCCCAACTCTAACACCAATGCCCAAGAACAAGTGCCAAATTCCGAGTCCATATGTCACCGAAGTCATGCAACATACAAACTAAATCCAAGACATGTTTCAAGTCATGATTCAAGCTATGAATTGATACACAAGTCGACACATAACCCATAGATCATCCACAAATCAAGCTGTATGTCGATACACCAAGTGTATCATTAAGTCCCTTCTCATTCTGTATTGATGCACTGTCAAAGTTTCTCTGTTGCTCTGGATCAGACATATCTCCTTGGGATTTTATTTAGCCAGAATGTTAGATCAAGAAGTTTATGCCTGTGACCAAGAAGGTTTCAAGTCATGCTTCACGCTAGAAATATGATGGACGGATTATAAAATGTAATTTCAATATTGGAGCGATGAAAGCACAAGAGATCACAGGTTTTGTTGGAAGGATCGAGGAGGAAGTAACAAAGGCTTCATCCTTTCAATTTCAGTGTAACATAAACACATCCAAGTCATATCTTGATCGGGTTTTAGATGTTGAACCCTTTTCCATATTTAGTTTGGACCTGACAGGGTACTAGACACCCCAATCACTGAGGCGGGTTTCACTAGAATTGGTGTGGGCACAACATATTATGGGTTACGAACAATTGTAGAGTTCATGACCTTCAATTTTTCCATGCAGGCTATTGATAAAATAATAAATTCTGCAGCCAAGCCATATTATATGTCTACAGGTCAAATTTTTGTTCCCATCATTTTTAGAGGACCAAATGGAGCTGCGACTAGTGTTGGTGCTCATCATTCATAGTGTTATGCTGCATGGTATGGTTCTTGTCCAGGGCTGAAAGTTTTTAACCCCTATTTTGCGAAAAATTCTCGTGGATTGATGAAAGCTGCCATCCATGATCCAGATCCTGACATTTTTATTTATTTAAATTCCCAGATTATCATGGATTTCTGAAATGAGAAATTCTAGATCACGAGCTAGAAAGGTAATGGTTAGAAGGGTATTGGTTAATGTAAACATAGAAGAATCTAACACTCTATGCAGGATCATTGCTACTCTGCATAATTTTCTTCTAAAAAATAAAGACAGATCTTTCACCAGTGTAAAAGGCAAAATTATAATCAGTTAGCTGATGAAAAGAAGAGCTTTCACCAGCTAACTAGCAAATCGTAAGGCGAATTAGCTGGTGAAACTACAGAAAGAAAATTTTGGAAAGTTAAGCTAGAGAAAAGAAATTTTGGAGTGATTAAAAGGGTATGGGAGCATCGAAGGATTAATTACCAAATCATGAAATATTTAGCTTCAAAGATTCGTGGAGATATAGGATCTAAATGCTTAAATGGTCAACTAAAACCTTGTTCACAACTGGTGAAAGATTTCAGCTACTGAAGACATGTGTCATCACATCTGAGATACATCAGAAGCACATCGAATAATATTTGACTGCCAATGTTATCTCCTGAAATAATTCATTCTGAAAAATGAAAAATGATGCCTAATCTTGCGGGGGAATTTTGACTACCTTCCCAATATCTAAATGAAGATTTGAAAAAACCATTGGAAAGCTTAGGATGTCTATTTGTCAAGCGACTATTCAAACGTGTAAAAAAGACTCTCCATGGCTGAGAACTTTGATTTTTTCCCAAGGCAGTTTTCATTAAAAAAATATGGGTTTTCACCAGCTTATTGGTTTTGAAATCCACTAGTTAGTTGTTGAAAGCTTTCCTTTTCACTAGCTAAAGGGGCAGATTCAGGGGAAATTAGCTAGTGAAACCTGTTACATGGCAGCAATGTCGTATTTTTGCCTAGATCTGAATTTTTCTCAACCAAATATTTCAAGGTTGGTTTCTAAAGATGCATAATAATTAAATACATCGGGTTTTATCTTGATGTATTATGTGTTTAAGAAGATGGAAAGGTAAAATTAGTGACCTAGTTTATGAGCAAAAAATTGTCTTTTTTGCCAAAGGTGGCAAATTTGAATTTTCTATGAAGATGCATCAGCCTTGGAAGGTTTTCTACATATGTCAAAGAGTTTGAAGGACATGAAGATTATCAATATAGAGTTTGACCCCTTAATTAGGATCTTTTCCTATTTTGTTTTGACTTTCCATTTTTAGTATTCTAGATCCATTTTTATAGGATCTCATCCTACACTTGTTGTATCTATTTTGATTTGACTATTTTTAGCAAATATGATCCATATTTCAAGGATCTAGATTTCATCTTGTAAGGCTATAAAGCCAAAGACATTTGGAGCACCAAAAGGTTCAATATGGGAGACATTTTTTGGCTATTGTACTAGACTCTTTATTGATAATAGAATCACAGTCCTCTTTTGTTTTCAATGATAGATTTTCTCATATTTTCATCATTCTGTACTTTATTTCAATTTATCTCAGCTTCTAAGAACTGTTATCTTCTTATTAAACTCATGAACTTGAACTAAAGGTTTTCTTGCTATCTTGTATGACCCTGCACATTGTTGTATTTGGTTATCTAGAGTAGTATTCTTCATCTCCTATTCAAACTTTGTTGTCTGATGATTGAGTTCTAAAAGCACTGTCTCATTCGAATGCATGAAGTGATCCTTTTCATTAGCTATTGAGTTATCCTATTGTTCCAAGCATACAAAATCTACCATATTCTTAAGTTACCAAGCATCTTTGGCCTACAACCCCAAAGAGTTTCTTGGAGTGATAGCAGTAAGGAAATTCAAAGATCTTTTCACTATTTCATTTTGATCTTTGAGGTATTTTCTCCAAGAATTTCCTCTTGTATGGATTTGGTTTTCTTTTTTCTTGTTTGATTGCAACGAGGGTGTGTTTTTGTTTATGTGAAGTTTTCTTTTGGGTTGCTTAAATCTCACAGATCTTGAAGTTTGATTAAGATATGAATATTTACATCAAACTGATTATCAATCACATATAAACATTTTAACATTGTATCAGATTTCTGATTGAGGACTATTGCATGAGGTCATTGCATCTTAGTGTTTGAAAGTGAAAGGAAAATCCTTCTCCTTCCCTTAAATAGACATTCATTGAAAGAAAATACTACTTATCATTTCTTATGCATGTTTTGGGAATTGAGTCATGATATCATCAGTTTTCACTCTCATACACCTTTGAGTAAACAACAGCCTTAAAATCAAGCGCTTAATTAAAATTCATCAGACATTTTTACATTTTATGTTAGCAAACCTACATTAGCTTAAGGTGTAGGGATTTGGAGTAGGTTGAAAGGATGAATTTCGAAATTTGTCAAACAAACATTATCATCTTATGATAGGAGGAGAAAATCCAATTGTCGTAGAGGCTTTCTGGGATCCCCCTCTCACACAGGTGTTACAGATGAGGTCACGTTCATGAGAGTTAGGAATATTATCCCTCAATGGTTCAACTGTTAGTAGTAGTCAGATCGTATATTGGGGGTTCTTCTTGAGGTTCAAATGTCTTCATTTGGTCTTGGTGCTTCATGAATTTCGAATCCATTCGAGGTCCTCTGGAGTTCTACTGGTCCATTTGTCTTCAGTGCTCTTGAAGGATTTTAGACTTGTTATCCTGCCCATATGTTCAGACTGGATTGTCGACTGTACCCGCCCAGGGGCTGACTGCGAGTTGGTGACCTTAGTAGCCATAATCTTCAGGGTCTTACACGAGGTGATGGTGAAGTGAAGTCGCACTGTACCTGGAACAGACGTTTGTCAAACTCACATGGGATCCTTGGAGGGTAAATCCACATTTACTGCATGGAAGATTGCACCAAGGCGTAAGTCCATTAAGCAGGTTGCCAACATAACTGATCCACCCGCTCTATCCCCGCCCCTTCCTATATTGATCTTGCGATGTTGGATTTCATCACCAACTAGTGGTTTCATTGTGGGAAGTTTTGTTTGATTGTTTTCTTTTCAATTCATAGTGTGTGTTGTTTGTTTTACTTAGTGGACCTTAGGTTGAGTCATTTTTAATGGCATCAAATCCTGGGAATACCAATGGAGGAACCCCTTGTCCCAGGGAACCTTTCACCTTTCCTTCTTTTGGAAACTTTGGTCTTCCGTACATTGCCACACTGAGTCTTCCGTGACTCACCATCGAATTACCGGTTTGCTTATTCCCCACTCCGATGATCTTGAACCCTCCCAATGCTTCAGATGCACCTAATAATTTATATGTCAGTACACCACCCACACATCAACCTCATGTCGACCTTTCTCCTTCTTCGCCCGTCAGGTCTCCTTCCATTTCTCCTTCTTCGCCTAGTGAAATCTCTAAAGTGAGTATCCAGGTGACAACCTCAAATTCGGTGAATGAATTGAAGCTTGGGGGGCATGTCTCCAGCCTTTGATGATCATTCTAGAGTTAAGTCACTAGCTTTTCAAGCTGGGGGCATACCGAGCATGGTCTTAGTTCCTTCTCACGCTTGAAAAATACATGAGAATGCAACCGAGTAAACTTTTATCACTTTTTCAGACTCGTATAGGTTATATGAAAAAGAAACCCCTGGAGTCTCCTTTAAGCTCTTTTCAAACTCTCTAAACATGAAAATATTTCTGAGTGATATTTCTTCCTTTCCCACTCGTTAAAAGGTTTGAAAGGGCGTCTTTTAAGTGGTAATTTATCTCTTTTTCGGCCTCGCAAGACTAACATTATGAAAAAGGACCACATTGGAGTCGTCTTTAAGTTATTTTCAGACTCTCTAAACATGAAAAATCACCGAGTTTATCTTCTCTGGACTCGTTAAACAATCATACATTGAAGGGCCCATATGGACCGAACCCTTACTTCTTCCAGTTTGTTAAATAAAGGAAGAGGTACTTACTGAAGGTGAGTTATATTGAGCATGTGTTACCCTCCTCGAGCTTGTTAAATAAAAAAGAGGTACTCGTCTATCTGGATGGGGGGAAAAATTCAAGGGAGAGAGCCAAGCAGTTTTTGAGAACATTACCAGTCACTCTTACGGTCGCCCTTGAACACATCACTTTGTCTTTGCATGCATTTTAATCTTCTAAACCTCTGCACTAAACCAATCCTTTGAGTTTCCTTACTCCTTTGGGCCACCTGACGAAAGTCACAGTATCCACTGCATTATCGTGTTTTGGTCCATGTCATGTTTCTGTTGTCGTGCCTCAGTGTTCAAGGGAAGTATCTGCCTCAAGAGTCAACCATCTAAAATTCTTGTTTCAATACCCATGTCAGTCCATGTTCATTTGATACACCAATTACATATTTGTGTCAATTTCATGTTGTTGATGGGGGATACACCAAATCCGTCCTTCAACGAGTCTATTCTTGTCGACTTCAACACATTATCCAAGAGCTAGACTTAGAAACTAGTTAGTAACTTCGGACCTGCATGCCTCAATGGCAGGCCTCCTCGCACCTGATAGTGGGTTTACATCATTGACCTCTGATCAAATGATTCCATGGATGTTCAACTTTAGCTCATCCATTCACATTCGTTGGAATGTACTAGAGTACCTTGGGAATCATTGACATCAATGGTGATTTCCCTCGTGCTTGTTAACGATTTACCTCATTGACCGGTAATCAAGTGGTTTCTTCCATGTTCAACATCAGGACATCTATTCACATGGTTATATTCATACTACATCAGGATCAGTAAGAAGACCTTGGGTTGAGTCATCACTCTTATATGTACTTTTCCCTGGTTGCGACGGAGTTTCTTTTGAACGTTGACACATATACTATCACATAGATCCACTTTGTATTGGTCGTGGCTATGTCTTGTTGTCTCGTAGATCCACTATGTATTCTTCATGGCTACGATCAGTTAAGATCATAGGAGTATAGATCCACATTGTATATTTAGTGGCTATACCTTTTTGTCAATATAATTATGGATCCACAGTGTATTTTATGGCGACCATACCTTGAAAGTATTTATCACTCAAGCATAGGTATGCCTGCCTTGGGTTTGAAACATGTCATAATATTTGTTTGATGGTTGTGTGAAGCTTCTATCAGGTTCTCTGAGTCCATACCCTTGCTCAAAAAATTCTACAAAGTACTTTAGTCATCAATTTCCATCTTCTGACTTCGCACTTTGGGGGGCAATCTGTTACAGATAAAAATTACTCACTTCAATGATGACCCATTGCCGTCATTACTAGTGTCGCAAGTGTCTCATTTTTTTTCGCGAGTGTCACAAACATCATACTTCCATCTTGCCTATGTCGTGTCTCTAACGACATCATAAGGACACTTAAGACTAGTTTAAGAAGGAGAAATCATCTATTGAGGAGTATAAAGAATTTTCCATGAAGAAAACTACTTAAAAATTATTTTTGGAAGGAAACACTCCCCTACCCACTGTCAGGGAGTGCCAACGCTCCCTAGCTTCCTTTGGGGGAGCATTGCAGCACCCTGTACACCCTTCTGGGGGAGTGCTAGGATTTTCTGAAGGAATTTTGGGCAGCACTCCCCTACCTACTGTCAGGGAGTGCCAATGCTCCCTAGACTTATTTGGGGGAGTGTTGCAATGATCTATGCACCCTTTTGGGGGAGCACTGGCCTATTTGAGAAAAGTTTGGGTTGTTGAGGAGAATCAGGGAAAAATCCCCCTTATCTTGGAAATCAATTGGATTCGAATCTGAGGTCAAGGATACATCTTAGGGAGGATCCACAACTGATGGAGAAAGATCCTCAACCTATCCCAAGAATCTCTAAGGTGGTTGGGTCTCCCCAAGGTTATATAAGGAGGCCTCCTCATGTTGAAAATAATACAGAGATTGAGAGATACCAAACTTATGATCTCATGGGTGGTATTGATATAGAGACATTTTGAAGCATCAAACTTATGATCTCATAAGGGAGATATCATTGAAGCATCAACATTCTGTCTATGGATTATTTGAGAAAGGGTCTGGACAAAGAGAGATTGGTGAAGCTGATACACCTACATCCATGGCTATAAGCATATCACTTTGTTTTCATTAATATAAATCGATGCTTGGCCTGTTTCCTTTAATGTTTGTGTACGTTTCATGAACTTGTTTCTTTCATAGATCCATTATGAAGCTAATCATGGTAGAGTAGGATGTTTTGTTGTTGTTTCTCATTGTATTGCAGGAACTTTTGAAGAACTCAGAGATCAAGATTAGCCTAGATCAAGCAAGGACAAACGTCGGTAAAAAGGTATTTACCTTTATTCCTTCTTCTTCTTTGAATAGTTTAGCTTCATGAAAAGGAATGTCAGTGTCCACAATATCACTTTTCTGTCTTGGTCATAGGGGTCTAGTATCCAAGAGGAAATCCACTTGTCTGCAGGGGGATTATCCTATAACAATTGCCTATTCATGGCCATGAACAAATGTTTGGTATATTTCCACATGGATCTGCTGTGTAATTTAAATTGGTAGCCATTTGTACAAAGTCATTATGGATTGTGATATTCTCATGAACAACTAGTTCATCCAGCTGGGTCTCCATTACTCCACTTCTGGGAACTATAATGTATTTCGGCCATCACAGATACTCCTTTGACCTCACACATTAGGGGGCATCTGTTATAGCAAGATTTTCCTCACCCCATGCAACTCGCTCAGAAGACCTTTTCCATTTCCCTATGTAGACTTGAAGTCCCCTTTTTCACTTCCCAGAGATAAAAATCATATTTTTCCACATATACACACCCTATTAGTTATACACCATGTGTATACGTAGGTTGCACCACTACATCCTACATGCATCGAGTTTGGTGATAAAAAATTAAAAATTGTGTTAGGTTTCTATGTCACGTCACAAGATCCATGATCCTTGACCTTCCATATACTGGAAACATTATGACTTGACCCTTCAATTCCATTTGAAGGCTATAAATGGGCCATATCCAAGCTGAGGAAAGGGAGAAGAATTCAACTTTTGAGAGAAAAATTACTCTAGAGAAATTATTCACTTCATATTGATTCTGCATCCCTTTATCCTTTAAAGTTTGAACACATTGTTCATCCCCCAAGCTCTTCCCTCTTTGATGGAGAACCTCATTATATATCTTATATGAGCTTGCCTTTGGTGGAGGCCCAGTTGGAAGGGACTTAGTTTCTCGGTTCTGATACGTATCGACACAAAAGTTTGTCACTTGCATAATTCTGTTGATCATATTTTAATAGAAATACTCTTTTCTCGTCCAATTAATATCTTGCAAATATTTTAATTTTTATTCCATGACAATATTTGTTATGAATGTTGATGGATTATGCTATTATATGTGCTAACAATATATATTATCACCATATGATTGTGTATCTTGGTTGTTGAGGAAAATTTGTAGTTATATATTTGTGAGTTGAGTGCTCAACGATTGTATTCATCGAACATCTGGATGAGGTAGGCTCTTTATATTGTCTTGCTAGCATCTTTGTTTATATAGCATACTTGAGATTAGAGTTTATTTCTGCAATCATTCTGTATGTTGTGGTTTACCCCATGCCATAGAATGATTTTCCTCGTAACAGAAGGAACATAAGGTATTTCTTCCTCTCTCTAGAACATTCCATCCATTAATTTGTTAAAGAAACCTTATCTAGGGTAAAATCCTAAATCCCTAAAGTGATAGCACTTTAGGAGTTTTTTTTTAGAAGCTTGTTGTGATTAATTTTAAAAAATATAAAGAAGGAGGAGAATTCGCTAGGGCACAAAAGATCTTTATCCCTAACAAATATTCCTCTTGAGGCTTAGAGTTTCAGGCCCTAAGGTGCTAGCACCTCAAACTTTACCCCATTTCTTTAGACATTATTATCATTCTTTTTTTTTATTGGGAAATAAGCATCTAGTCAAGCATGTATGTGTGTGACACGTGGTCGTGTTATCTTCTACCACTATAACCCTAGACATGCCAACACATCCCCTCATGCAACACACAAGGCTAGTTGAGGGTTTCAAACCAATGACGTCACATAACTGAGTTCCTTAATAGTACACTCCATCACTAATTGTTATACACTCCGAGGGATTAGACATTATTATCCTTAGTCTTCAATTGAATTCTAATTTCTGATGTAAATGACTCTATAAGCCCAAAGGGCACTAGTCTACTTTCTCTCTTGTGAAGGAATTGATCAAACAACTCTCAAACTATACTCTCTAAAGCTTTTATTAACATTTTTCTAACATTAGCTTAGCATAATCTACTAATGATCTTGTTCATGTTTCAAATCTTTGCTACAACCATCCTAACTTTTTCCATTTTCTACATAATTCACTCTAATTCATAGCTTACATACTTAGAAATTGCTCGGAAGAAGTGCAAATTGATCTATTGGATAAATGATGATTTTTCACTGTCTTTTCATGCAATTCTGATCTATATTTTTTGTGGATGTTACAAAATACTAATTTCTATTATAAACCCTCATCTAGCTGCAATTTTACTTCAGCCATTGTATATTTGTGTTTTCTAGTGTCTATTGAGGTATTTTATCATATTGGTACTTGGAAATTGTTATATACACGTGCTATATTGTTCTTGTTCCAGGAAGGTACACAAAAATATTCCTTTGCCTCAATTTCACAGACACAAACCATTTGACTTAGGTAACCTATGAGAGGGAACTCTAAGCTTGACCATACCCTTTATATCTAATCCCTCGATGTTACTGGGGATTCCTCCCTTCGGTTGGACCTCTTCCATCCCTAAAACGTGGGGATTTTCAACTAAGGTGAGAGTGATGGGTTATCCTGTAGTTACACTAATTTGTTTTACTTGTCTTGGGCTTGGACAAGTACAAATTGTATGATAACATTTGGGCACCATTGCCGTGGAGAATTGAGTAAGTTTTCCTCAATGGCATATCTTTGTTAAGATTTTCGTGAAGCCCTTATCTTACTAGATTACTTGGAGAATCCACTAAGGGTGATTCCCTCATTTACTTTGATAATCCTAGAAGGTTATCTGGTGACTCCATTAGTGAAAAACTTATAATATCCAACCATAGATTATCCCTGTGATCTAGGTGTTATTTTCAAACCCTTGGACATGAGTAAAATTCCAGGATACCCTCGACGAATGCTTTCTAAGTATATAACAAAGCGATTGCCCAAGATTTCTGGTAATGATTACATTGTTGCTGAATAACAAATGAGTAATTTCCGAGCCTTCTTTCAGCTTAATCTTGTAGATATCGATGTTGCGGATTTGGTGATGGAACTTTTCTCAGCCACTCTTTGTGATGCTGCTAGAGTATGGTTTGAGGGTCTCCTTGATAAAATCATTGAAACTATGGAACAATTTGAGGAACAATTATTGAACAGATAGTCACTTCACAAGATGTTCCCCTCCCTAGATATTGAAGACATCCCAGGATATCCACATTATATTTCTCCAAGATTGTGGAGTAAGTGTCCAAAATTCGATGGAGACCCGTTCTTGGCCATTAGTCATGTTGATAATTTCTTGAAGTATGTGTCAGAGATGGGTGTAACACATCAGTATATACTAATAATTTTTTTCTCTCTCTCTATACACAAGGAAAAAGGATTGGGTAGAGCATGCTCTTGAGCCAAAAAATATATCTTCTCTTACAATCTTCATTGAGGAATTCGTCAAAAGAGGGGCCTCGAGAAAACAAAATTATGAAGACACTTTCCACAAGGAAGGGTTATGTTCTATCCCTAATTAGGAAGATAGAGAATCCATTGATGGACAAGAAGTTGAAGAGAATATCCGTGATGAGGGTTACCAATCCCTCAAAGAGGAGCAATAATTTCCCCATGAGGCTATTGAAGACAACAAAGACTTGATTAAAGAACGAGACCCTGAAGAGGTGAGTCATGAGGATGAGGTGATGATGTCTGCTCCTCTATTTTATAAGGTCATCCAAGCTTCCACTCTTCTTGCACGAGAAGAAGAGAATGTGGTA
This sequence comes from Picea engelmannii, assembly GCA_009831015.1. Taxonomy (NCBI): domain Eukaryota; kingdom Viridiplantae; phylum Streptophyta; class Pinopsida; order Pinales; family Pinaceae; genus Picea; species Picea engelmannii. The sequence continues at coordinate 117,883 of ML780928.1, forward strand.
ATCCATTTCCTTTTTCAGGACTCTGATGATGCTTTATTCTATGATTCAGAAGGTGAAGAAATAGAGGAACCCTTGGATGTACTAGACCCTTCATGTTATGACTAAGATAATGATGTGATTGATAATATTGATGAGTTTATACATGTTGGGAGATGTAAATGGGATGTTATTTGTTATGATGGAGATCCCATTTATGACATTGAAGGTCATGTTTAATTGTTTCCCTTACAAACACCATGTGAAACTGCTACTAAATCATATGTTTGGAAACAAAAAGATGACATGATCACAAATTTGTTCCAACCACCCAAGGATTACTTACCACAAAAATATCGTGATGATTACTGGTCATACCCTAGGGGGTTTGATATGTATTCTTTTGATCACTTATATTTATTCTACGAAGATAATTTTGAACCACCACTGTGCTCTATCTTTCAATAGGGTGAGGAAATGATTGGTCCGGGGCAGGATTTTTGTGATTAGGTTTTCCAAACTCCTTCATTTCATTTATCTTGCTATGTCACTAAGGATGCAGCTGGAAAACATATTCCTTATCCCAAAATCTCTTAGAGGAATTTTTTTTTCTTGGAACTTAAGGGTAGGTTGAATGTGTCAAGAAGTTTGATATCTCAATCTTTCAACTACCCCCTAAGAAATTGTCAATCATCTTCTAGATTCTTGTTCATCCCTTATCACGCCTCAGGAAGTGATAAGATCCAAGCTAGTCAATCTTCTGACCCTTTGAGATTGCCTGATGAGTATCTATCTTGTCACAACCCTATTCAGAGATGGATCAAGTATTCTAGTGAGAACATGGCTTGGCATGATTTTTTACCTCCCTCCCACCTCCATGAGTTAGATTTTATGATTACCTATGATATACTACATGTTTTAACTCATGTTCCTTTTATGCTTGTTTTGGTCTATGATGAAGCACAAAGGTGGATGTATTGATACAATGCTAAAATGGTTGTACTGGTTATATGATTATACCTAGCATTTATTACTAACATAGCATAGTGTAGGTAGGTTAGGTTAGGCATTTGCATATTGAATTTAATTGTATATATGTTTCATATTGCATATCATAATGATATTGTTTGCATTCATCTTAGCTTGATTTGCATTCATGCTGATGATTTACATATTTTCTTCTTGCATCCTACCTTATTGCTACATCATACTTATATGTTTGCATGATCATATTGACATGTTAGAATAAAAATTTTGGAAAATTTTCTTTTCGACATTTGCTTTGGATTTTGAAAATTTTCATAAGAATAAGGGGTGATCGCACCACCCTAGATGCTCTGACGATTTTTCTTGAGTGTGTAGGAACAAATCATACTAGAGATGCTGAGGTTCTCATTAGCTCTACGGTGAGCACATATCTCCAAGTAGGAGCTTGATGTTACCCCCCTTAGACTAGGGGAAACTAAGGAGATTATGTCTCGAGGCCCACAGGTAGCATACATGGAGTGTCGAGAGCTAGATTGATTAGCATAACCCCGCATGTCCCCTCCTATTCATTGATGCATTTCCATACATCGCCAAAAACAAAGCAACATCCATCAAATCAGATTGGCCCCAGGGGACAACAAGTCTTGCTTCATGAGATAATACACATGGTTTCATGGTAAGTATCACTTTTATAATTGAAGCATTTGAATATGTTGTAAATAATCCTTTCTTGATTACATAACGTTTGCTTGGAAATTGCACCTTTTGCCTCATTTAACCTTGGTGGGTGTCATTACATCCTAGTAAGTTGGTCACCCTCAAGAATGGGGTGCTACTAGGGGTTTCCTTGAAGAGTCATCGTATCGTTCCCTATCATACTTATCACTTTCCATAATTATTCCATTTTGTCTTCTCATCTTTTGGGTTTTTGGGTGCACTCACCCAAGAAATGATTGTACCTCATTTCATGGGAAGAAGGGGATAAAGACCAAGAGGGGAATGTAGCTGGAAAAAGATAAAACCATCTCGATGCTCACCCTGGGATCTTGAGAGAAATGAAATGATTCTAAAAAAAATGAGGGACCATAAAATACATAACTAATTAATCAATCATGCCAACCACGGTAGAGTGTATGTGGTCTATGCATTTCTTTTTCAGTACCCCTTATTGTCTTCAACTTGGAAAATCATGATAATCAAGGTAGAGCGTATGTGGGCTATGTATTTTCCTTTTTAGTGCCCCTTCTTGTCTTCAACTTGGAAAAAATATAATTAATTAATGGCAACTGAATGGGCATGGAAAAATGTTGCATCGTGGACGAAGGGCAACACACACTCTACAAAGGCACCCATAAATGAGAAAATACGAACCCTTGTATGTCATGAACCCCATGCTCATAAGTCATACCCCACTCCACTTCATACTCATACATGACTTAGATAAGTTTCCCTTGGAAAAAACATTTGACTTGGGGATTGAGTAGCCCAATAAGATGCCTTGACACCCCTCCCACACCTAAATTTGAAAAATTGTATAAGGTCTTTGAGCATTTGTTTAGTTTGAAAAGAGGGGTTTGATGCACATGTTTGGTTGGTTCCATTATTAGATGTTTCATACTTGGAATGATCCTTGTGACTTATGGACCCCTGGAGGGTGTATATGTTTTTCTTAGCAGGACCTTTACCGGTGGATAGGTATTCATGGGGATATGGCATTGTTTGGACCTTCATGGGGGCTTTGGAGCCCAAGTATGGATGCAAAAACCCTATGTCTGGGGCGGGCTTGTGATTACCATTTGCAAATTGATGATTGAGGGTCTTTCCTTTGGGGGAACTCTAACATGGCTAGGAGATGATCTCCCACCTTTTCCCACCTGGACGCTATCCTTTGGAGGCTTGGACGTCACTTACCTAGCCCATGAAGTCACCATTAAAAGGGATAGGGTTTGATGGAGATGATGTATTGATGGAGGAGGATACATGGTACCTCGTTTTGGTAGTTTATGGCATGATATGGCCTTTGGAGGCCCAACGTTCCACCCAAAAACCTTGGTGTTTCCTTCTTGGAGCCTAACATCACCCTAGAAGGGATGACATCACCCTTTTTAGGGTTATTTTTTGCAAAATTGATTTTATGTAATTTATAGGGAAAATTCTATGAGGTCGACCCTCTTTATATTTTAAAGTTGACTTTAAAAATGGATAAATATGGTTTTCAAGGCCTCATATAAATAGAGGCCTTGCCATTTTCATTTATTGATCACAACTCTTCCTCTCACAAGAGGATTTAAGTTTGAAATTTTCTCCCTATTTGGAAAATTGGCTCTTTTACATGGTACACTATCTCTTAGAGGGAAAGTATTGGTGTTTCTTGGCTCATATACGGTGAAATTTTCTGCAACTAAGGTTTTATGATCGATTATTCTTAGTTAAGTAAAATCTTCAATTTCATTTCATGCTTTGAATGTTTATTGTAAATTTTACTTGTTCATATTGAAGATTATGATATTGCTTGTATAAAACCATAGGAGAAGGAAAATAAGGTATTTCTTCCTCTGTCTAGAACATTTCATCCATTAATTTGTTAAGGAAACCGCATCT
>ML780928.1:127457-139326 GCA_009831015.1 Picea engelmannii
TTTGATGAGCTAAGTGAAATGTTATTTCAACACAACAAAACTTTTGGAAATAAAAAGCAAGTTGGGGAAGATGTTTTTTTCATAGAAGCCAACACAAGTAAATCTTCAAGTGACAATTCTAGAAGTAGAGGAAGAGGATATTTTGTACAAGGTCATGGTCAAAGCCAAAGTAGAGAAAATAATTTTCAAGGTAGAGGAAACAATCAAGGCAACGGGTATTTTCAAGGAAGAGGAAATAGTCAAGGCAAAGGGTATTTTCAAGGAAAAGGAAATAGTCAAGGCAGAGGCTATTTTCAAGGCAACAATCAAGGCAGAGGAAAAACTCCAAACAGAGGTCAAAACAGAGGTAGAGGACAGAATTCAAGCAGAGGAAAAGATTTAAGTCAAATTGTTTATAGAAGATGTAACAAAGTTGGTCATTATGCAGAAGATTGTCGAACTTCCATTGATAAAATTTTCAAGTTTCATCAAAACATAACACTGTTTGCAAATGATCGAAATGATGATGGTTCATAATATGTCTTTACCTCATCTTCACCATTACAGATTTCAACCGATTTTCAAAGTGATTATGAAGATTCTTGGATTTTAGATTCAGGAGCATCTCAATACATGACTTTTAGACGTGAATTCTTTTGGAATTTTCAAGAATGCCATCTTAATTTCATCTTTCTTGCAGATAATACCAAACATACTCCTTATGGAAAAGGAGTAGTTAAAGTTTATTTACCTTATATTGGAGAAATAATGATTTCAAATGTATGGTATGTACCAAACTTTAAAAAGAATTTGTTGTCTTTAGTCACGAATCAACAAGCATGACATCAGGTGATTATGGAAGATGGATTAGTTAAGATTAATTCAGTCAAACAAAATATGAAAACAATGATGATAGGTTATGAAGATGGAAAACTGTTAAGGATGAAAGGAACAATTATTCCAAGGCATTCAGATTTTGTAGGAACAATAAGTAGATGTATTTCACCTATAATATTATGGCATGTGAGATATGGACATCTCAACTTTGAAAGTCTCCATCAATTGAAAAAACAAGGGATGGTTAAGGGACTTCCAACTTTCAAAAAGGAAAATTCAAAATGTGAAGCATGCATTTATGGAAAACACAGTTGAGAGAGTTTTCCAACAAGTTCATGGCGTGCAAATAGGCGGTTGAAACTAGTTCATAGTGATGTTTGTGGACCACTTTAAACTTCTTTAGGTGGTTGCAAATATTTTTTACTCTTTATTGATGATTTCAGTAGAATAATTTGGGTTTACTTCTTGAAGCAAAAGTCAGAAGCATTTCAAAAGTTTAAGATTTTTCGTCAACTTGTTGAAAACGAAGTTAAAGAAAAGATAGGCACTCTTAGGACAGACAATGGAGGGGAATTCACTTCTAATGAATTCAAAACTTATTTCACAGACAATGGGATGAGAAGACATCTTACAAATTTATACACTCCTTAGCAAAATGGAGTCATAGAAAGAATGAATCGCACCTTGTTAGGAATGGCCAGATCCATGTTAAGCTTTAAAAAGTTAAGTTCCACATATTGGGCATAAGCAGTCCATACAACTATCTATTTAAGGAACAAATCTCCAACTGCTTCTTTGGACGAAATCACACCTTATGAAGCATGTTTTGGTTTCAAACCTCGAGTTAAACATCTTAGAGTTTTTGGATCAGTATGTTATGCCTTAGTTCCTAAGGAAAAACGAACTAAGATTGACTCAAGAAGCTTGAAATGCACAATGATTGGGTATTCTGATGAGAAGAAAGGGTACCGACTTTTGTCCAATGGAGAATTTATTGTAAGCATGGATGTAATTTTTGATGAAAATGAAAGTAAGAGTGTTGAAGAAATATAAAGTCTTATTCAAAAGTTAGAAACTAAAGGCAATCAAAGAAAAGGAAAAATGCAAAGTCAACCAAATTCACATAATTGGTATGAACTTGATTTTCCTTCATCTGAATATGATACATCCAGTCCATTTACTTCAACAACATCATCTGGGTCTTCCAATAGTTCATCAGACTCTCCTAGAAGTGACATTTCATCTGACAATGATTCTCCACCTGCATAATCTTCAATTGATCGACGAACAACAGTTTACATTAATCCAATTTACACTAATGGAAATTTAGATCCCCAAACAAGTGAACATCAACTACCAAAATGGGCAGTTCAACTTTTGAAAGATGTAAGGCCTGATGAGCAAAATAAAACAGGAACAAGGGGATCACACAATAGTGAAGGAAATTTTCCCTTGATAGCAAATGATTTTACTGAACCTTCCACATACAAAGAAGCAGTAAAACATAAAGAATGGAAACAGGCTATGGTTGAAGAATATCAAGAAGTAATTGATAACAACACTTGGAAACTTGTTGATTGTCCTACAGGTGTTAAACCCATTGGATGCAAATGGGTTTACACAATTAAATACAACCAACATGGCGAAATTGACAAGTATAAAGCACGACTTGTGGCAAAAGGTTTTGCGCATGAGGAATACATTGATTATGAGGAAACTTTTTCTCCTACAGCTAAATGGAATAGCATCCAATTAACACTTGCATTGGCCACTTAGAAAGGTTGGAAAGTTCATCAAATGGATGTAAAAAGTGATTTTCTCAACAAAGACTTACAGGAAGATGTATATATGAAACAACCACCAGGTTTTGAAATTACAAGGCAGGAACATAAAGTCTGCAAATTAATTAAGGCTTTATATGGGTTGGAAAGCTCCTCGAGCTTGGTATACCAAAATGGATGAATACCTCAGGAAAGTTGGTTTTCAACGAAATGAATCTGATGATACTTTGTATATCCGTCAACAAGGTCCATATCTGGTGATTCTTGTTATGTATGTAGATGATTTGATCATTACAGGAAACAATGATGATCATATTGCACAGGTGAAAAAGGAGTTACATGCAAGTTTTAAGATGACTGATTTGGGACTACTTCACTACTATCTTTGCATTGAAGTATTCCAACGTCCACATCATATTTTCATTTCTCAAAGTAAGTATGCAGCAGAAATTCTTCAGCGATTTGGTATGCAATATTGCAAACCATCTCTTACCCCTATGGAACAACACTTGAAACTTTCAAAATTTGAAGGGGGGGAAATGGTAGACAACACTATTTATAGACAATTGATTGACAACTTGATTTATTTGACAAACACTCGACCAGATCTATCTTATGCAGTCAATATTCTTTCACACTTTATGTAGCAACCACAGAAAAACCACTAGAATTCAACCAAAAGAGTTCTTTGATATATCCAAGGAACAAAATATTTTGGTCTTCTTTACAAAAAGGCTAAAATTTTTGTACTTGGTGGATTTTTAGATGCCGACTTTGCTGGAAGTATTGATGATCGAGCATCAACATCAGGTTATTTAATGAACATGGGTTCAACAACGGTGTATTGGAATTGTAAGAAACAAGCTACAATTTCCACTTCTACAATAGAAGCAAAATATATCTCAACATGGGAAGCAACATGTGAAATTGTTTGGTTACGCAGAGTTTTGCAGGACTTGGGCATTTCTCAAACAGAAGCTACATCATTATTCATCGACAATTAGTCAACCATTAAGCTTGCCAAGAATCTAGTTTTTCATTCAAAGACAAATCACGTGGAAACCAAGTATCATCATATCAGATCACTCATTGCAAAGGATGTCATCAAGCCAATTTATTGTCCTTTAGAAGATCAGATCTCCGACATTTTCACGAAACCTCTTGGCAAAATAAAATTTACTAAGTTTAGGGATGAACTTGGTATCTGTTGTAATGTATCTTTGGATCATATGGGGGAATGTTAGATAATCCAAAATACAAATATCATAGTTTATAAAGTTAGAATAAAATGATTATTAATTTAGAATATTAAATTAATAATCTAGAATATTTGATTAATAAATGGAGACATTTAGAAATAGAATATTGTTGTAAAATATATGACTCTAGAAAGGTGTCGTATCTTAGGCTCAAAATTAGGAGTGTATTCAGAAGATTGTTAAGATAGAATTTATTGTAAATGGTCACTTGTTTGTTAGGATTGTTAAGATAGAATTTAATAAGTGATCCATAACTAGAGTTTGTGAGGACATTTAGATTATATATAGCTCATTGCAAGAGGGTTGAGTTGTTCGGGTGTAAACTCTTGCAAATTCTCATATGTAATTTCTTTTCTTATTTAATAAAAGTGTGTGTTTGAGGAAAACCAAGAGTGTCGCAGGATACTGACTAATACAGTGTGACAATGTTTCTCTGTATATCAAAGACAAGGTGCGATAGGAAATAAAACTTGGAAAAAACAAAAAGTTATGAAAATTTTCCATTGAATTCCAAGGCTTACTAATGAAACAATGTTAGGTGAAGAATCAAAAAATTAAAAGAAGGCAAGGCAACAAGACCAAGAGAACAAATCCGAAGGATCGCTACCTAGTGCAGTCATCAATTTTATTTACTGATAAATTCATTTATGCGGACACAAACCAATCTCCCTAGTTTGGGAGCCCAAAGCTAGAACAAAATAACACATAACATGTTTCTTCCCTTCAATCCATATAATCGAAATATTAACAATTAAAGACTAGGCTCTTACCTTTTGAGTGAAGGTCATCCTTGCTAATTGTAGTTTCCATCTTGATCCAAATATTTGAGATGGAAACTTGCATAAGGACACAAGCTAACCAACGAAAGAAACAATAATATTTTGACAAATCTATACAAATGACCAAGGAGAAATGTAATAAAGACAATTAACAATCTTTATAGGAAAGATAATATGTAATTGTATTGATAAATAGTGGAAGAGTTACAACCAATGCCTTAGTGTTGTGAATCTCCTTCCAACAAGTTCATTGCTCCAATACCCACAATGCATCCATGATATCCATCACCATCAACTGACTACTTTAGCTTAGATTTAATCTCTCAAGGCCAAATAAATGCTAACAATATTCTAACCACAAACCAAAAGAAAAAAACTATCAACCATTATTCTCCATTAACTATTAACCTTTCCTTATGAGAGAAGTTTCTTTTTATAGATTGAAAAGGAGGTTAGAATGAGAGGTTAGGATATCCTCAAATCAATATTATGGGTGAGATCCAAACCGATCGAAATACACCTCATATTTGAAGCTTCTCTTCTAGAAACTTCACGAATTTCATCTTTTTCTCCTCTTTTAGACAATGTTACACCCTGCAATGATTCAAAATAAGACACTATCACACCCTACAGTGGTACAACATGTGACATTTAAGGGTGTCACATGTTGCAATGGCGTAACGTGTGACACTCTCTTGAAATAGGGATTTAATGACCCCTTTTTACATGTATGAATCATTTTACATATTTTCCTTCTCTCAAAGAAGGTTCTTCTTCAACGATCAAGGATTTTATGCCTTGGATTATAGAGGATAAATGAACATCGTTAGTTGCAAAAAAATATTGTGTAACACCAACCATGGCTTCTTCTTGGGATCCAGGTGATATTTTCAGACCCTTGGACATGATTGAAATCATAGGATACCCTCTATGAATGATTTCTAAGTACATAACAAAAAAAATGCCCAAGTTTTTTGGTAATGATTACATTTCTACCTAAGAACACATGAGTAATTTCTGGGCCTTCTTTCAGCTTAATCCCATAGATGTCGATTAAGAGTATTTGGTGATGGAAATTTTCTCAACCACTCTTCATAATGCTACTAGAGTATGGTCTGAGGGTCTCCCTGATAAAAAACATTGAAACCATGGAACAATTTGAGGAAAATTCTTGAACAAATGGTCACTTCACAAGATGTTCCCCTCCCTAGATATTGAAGACATCCCAGGATATCCACATTATATTTCTCCAATATTGTGGAGTAAGTGTCCATAATTCGATTGAGAATTTATTGAAGTATGTGTCAAATATGGGTGTAACACATCAGGATGTAATAATAAGATTGTTTTTTCTCTCTCTAGACACAAGGAAAAACAAGTGGGTAGAGCATGCTCTTGAGACAAAATGTATATCTTCTCTTATAGTCTTCATTGAGGAATTTTTCAAATGATGGGCCTCGAGAAAACAAAATTTTGAAGATACTTTCCACAAGGAAGGGTTATGTTCTATCCCTAATGAGGAAGATGAAGAATCCATCGAAAGACAAGAAGTTGAAGATAATATTTGTGACGAGGGTTACCAATCCCTTGAAGAGGAGCAAGAATTTCCTCATGAGGCTATTGAAGAAAACAAAGACTTGATTGAAGAATGAGAGCCTGAAGAGGTGATTCATGAGGATGAAATGATGATGTCTTCTCCTCTATTTGATGAAGTCATCCAAGCTTCTTCTCCCCCTACACAAGAATAAGAGATTGTGGTAAGTCATTTCCTTTTCTAGGACTCTGATGATGCTTTATTCTATTATTCAGAAGGTGACGAAATAGAGGAACCCTTGGATGTACTAGACCCTTCATATTATGAAGAAGATAATGATGTGATTGATAATATTGATGATTTTATACATTTTTGGAGACATTATAAATGGGATGTGATTTTTTTATGATGGAGATCCCATTTACCACATTGGAGGTCATGCTCAATTGTTTCACTTACAAACACCATGTGAGATTTCTACTAAATTAGATGTTTGAAAACACACAGATGACATGATCACGGATTTATTATAACCACCCAAGGATGAATTACCACAACACTCTCATGATTATTACTAGTCATACCCTAGGGGGTTTGATACATATTATTTTGAGCAGTTAGATTTATTCTATGAAGATAATTATGAACCATCGATGTGCTCTAACTTTAACAAGGGTTAATACATGATTGGCACGGGGAAGGATTTTTGTGATGAGGTTTTCCAATCTCCTTATTTTCCTTTATCTCTCTATGTCACTGAGGATGTAGATGGGAAACATGTTCCTTGTCCCAAGTTCTCTCTGCGGAATTTTTTTTTCTTTGTATTTAAGGGTAGGTTGAATGCGTTAAGAAGTTTGATATCTCAATCTTTCAACTTTCCCCTAAGAAATTGTCAGTCATCTTCTAGATTCTTGTTCATCCCCTTATCAGGCTCCATGAAGTGATAAGATTGAAGCTAGTCAACCTTCTGACCCTTTGAGCTATCCTGATGAGTCTCTACCTTGTCACAACCCTATTCAGATATGGATTGACTATTCTAGTGAGAACATGGCTTGGCATGATTTTTTCCCTCCCTCCCACCTCCATGAGTTAAATTTTATGATTACATATGATATACTACATGCTCTAACTCATGTTCCTTTTGTGCTTGACTTATGCTTGTTTTGGCCTATGATGAAGCACAAAGGTGCATGTATTGATACAATGCTAGCATGGTTGTACTAGTTATATGATTATACCCATCATTTATTACTAACATAGAATAGTGTAGGTAGGCGAGGGTATGCATTTGCATCTTGCATTTCATTGTATATATGTTGCATATTGCATATCATAATGGTATAGTTTGCATTTAGCTTAACTTGATTTGCATACATGATGACGATTTGCATATTTTTTCTTGCATATTGTGTTATTGCTATGTCATACTTATATGTTTGCATGATCATATTGACATGTTAGAATACAAATTTTGGAAATTTTTCTTTTCGGCATTTTCTTTGGATTTTGATAATTTCATAAAAATAAGAGGTGATAGCACCACCCTAGATGCCCTGAAGATTTTACTTGAGTGTGTAGGAACATGTCATACTAGAGATTTTTTTGTTCTCATGTGCTCTATGGTGAGCACATATCCCAAAGTAGGAGCTCGATGTTATGCCCCTCAGACTAGGTGTAACTAAGGAGATCATGTCTTGAGGCCCACATGTAGCAGACATGGAGTGACGAGATCCATATTGACTAGCATATCCCCGCAGGGTCCCTCCTATTCATTGATGCATTTCCATACATCGCCAACAACAGAGCAACATCCATCACACTGGCCTAGCGCCAGGGGACAACATGTCTTGATTCATGAGGTAATAAGTCTGGTTTCATGGCAAGTGTCACTTTGATAATTTAAGCGTTTGAATATGTTGCAAAGAATCCTTTCTTGATTACAAAACATTTGCTTGGAAATTATACCTTTTGCCTTATTTAACCTTGGTGGGTTTCATTACGTCCTAGTAAGTTGGTCACCCTCAGGAATGGGTTGCTACTGGGGGGTTCCTTGAAGAGTCCCCATATTTTTCTCAATCATACTCATCAGTTTCCATACTTATTCCATTTTGTCTCCTCATATTTTGGGTTTTCAGGTGCATTGACCCAAGAATGGATTGTACCTCATTTTATGGGAAGAAGGGGATGAAGGCCTAGAGGGGAATGCAACTGACAAAAGATAAAATCCAATCATAAATGTTCCATATGCTATCCCTGGGATCTCTAGAAAAATGAAATGATTCTCAAAAAAATGAGGGACTCGTAAAATAAATAACTAATTAATCAATCATGCCAACCAAGGTAGAGCATATGTGGGCTATGAATTTCCATTTTAGTTCCCCTTATTGTCTTCAACATGGAAAGCCAAGATAACCAAGGTAGAGCATATGTGGGCTATGTATTTTCCTTTTTAGTGCCCCTTATTGTATTCAACTTGGAAACACTCTAATTAATTAATGGAAAATAAATGGGCTTGGAAAAATGTTGCATCGCAGACGAGGATAAATACACCCTCTACAAAAGCACTCATAAATGAGACAACACGAAACCTTGTATGTCAAGAACCCTGTTGTCTTCTTTATACATGTTGATTAAGGTTGGTTGTCATTGATGTCAACCCTTGAAGAAAGTTCGGTAGCATAAAGGTTTGGGTAATGGACCCAAGTTTGTTTGACGTAAATATGACTCATTATTGCCTTGTCATGGTTGATAAGAAGTACAAATGGATGAACTCCAAAGTGGTCCCATTATGGTGAAATCCCTCATGGAAAGATGCTTTGTGGATTGATTTATCCTAGAAGTATGGTTATATAACCCATGCTTAATTGTGGAATAATGAGATGAAGGTCAGTGAATTTGTCAGTGAAATTATCCTAGATGGATAGTCCTTGTCATGCCATTTCTAGTGGTATGTGGAACATCACATAACTCCTCACGATTATAGATTTATGGCCATATGAATTTGGAGAACCCTCATGATTCATATAGAATCCCCCCAAAAAAGTCAAAGTGTTTGCAAAAAAAATTATTCAAATAATAAAGTTAATGGAGAACTCCCTAAAATAAGGAAAGTAGGATGCTACATGAAAGTATAAATAAGAGGCAAGGCTCTCTCATTTTATCACACTTGAATATCATTGAATATCTATTTTGTGAAAGGTTATTTGGGAAGGTATTATTGATAGAGAAAAGTGTGGCAGGAAAAGTGCGGTAGGAAAAGTATGGCAAAACAAGTGCGGCAGAAAAAGTGCAGTAGAAAAAGTGCGGAAGAAAAATCATGGAAGAAAAAGTGCGGAAGAAAAATTGGGGCAGAAAAAGTGTGGCAAAAAAATCACGACAGAAAAAGTGCGGTAGAAAAAGTACAACAGAAAAATCACAGTAGAAAATTCGTGGCAGAAAAATCACAGAAGAAAAAGTGCGGCAGAAAAATCGCGGCAAGAACATGGTTGGGTCTATTTATGAGAGATATGGCACATATTGTTTGAGGTATGCTTTGTGAGCTAGGGCTTAGCTCTTGAGATGGTATTGGATGTTCAGTATTGTTGCATATATCAAATTTGCCGAGGGATACAGTTGGTATTTGACATATGGGTATTGGTATTTTGATTGTGATGTCTTATTGAAGTTGTTGGTTTAGCTTGAGGCTACATAATAGTGAGGTTGTGACACATGGTTTGATGTAAGGGTTTATGGTATTTGGTTTATGGATAGAGTGATGATTTTTTTATGGTTATATTGGTGTATGTCTTTGGTATATGGTTGAGGTACATGTTGGGTACATGGTTGAGACAAGTAGTTGATGAGTTGACACATACATGAGGTGTGTAGTTGATGAGTTGGCACATACATGAGGTGTATAGTTGATGAGTTGTTACATACATGAGGTGTATAGTTGATGAAGTTGGTACATCTTGATGAGTCAAGGTTGATTCATGGTTGTTGCATGGTACATGTTGGTTTGGATTATTGGTACATGTTGTTTGGTGCAGGTTGATTGGTACAGGTTTACAGTGACAGGTTGAAAGTGGCAGTGGTTGATTCAGTGACAATGACAGGTTGTCTACAATTGGCATTTGTATTTCAGGGTGGTTGGATAGGGAAAGGACAGGTGGTTGTAGCCACCTTCCAGTTGTAGTCAGAGAACTTAGGGGGTTGTAGACTCCTTCTGGTTGTAGCCAGAGAATTAGGGAGTTGGAGCTTCCCTCAGGTTGTAGTCTGAGAAACTAGGGGGTTTGAGCCTCCTTCTAGTTGCAGTTGGAAAAAAAAGGAAGTTGGTTCTTCCAATGGATGTAATTCTTCAAGACATATAAGAAAAAAAATTCCTTGGTTTTATCCCACTTTGGGTTTCCACGTGAAAACACTGGTGTATTGTGTATGTGTGTGATTGCTCATTTTTTCATTGTTTATTTACTTTGTAACTATTGGATGCTAATTCTACATTGACATAACACTTGTATTTTTGTGAAAAAGGATTATAGTTCTCTATTACTGATTCACCCCCCCTCTAAGTAATCCAACAATTGGTATCAGAGCGAGGTTCCTTCAGAAATAAGTTTAACTACTGAAAGGTAGATCATGGAGAGAAACATCTTGTATAAAAATGGAATACCATAGTTTGATGGAAAAAAATATGCATTTTGGAGCATAAGGATGAAGACATATATACAGGCATAGAGATTTGAAATTTGGCAATCAATTGTAGATGGATACATAGTACCAACAGTTCCGCCAACAAATGACAAAGCAATGAAACTCGTTCATAATAATTCCAAAGCCACAAATGCACTTCTGAATGGTCTTAGTGAAACGATATTCACCAAAGTTGCACATTGTAAATCCGCTAAAGATATTTGGGACAAAATTCAAAATATTTATGAAGGAGATTCAAAAGTCAAAGCAACAAAGCTTCAAATTTACAGAGGTTAGTTCGAACAACTTAAGATGAAGGAAGATGAGAATATTGTAGGTTACTTTTTACGAGTTGATGAAACAATAAATGCAATCATAGGATTGAGAGAAAAAATCGAATAATTTGTAATCGTTCAAAAGGTACTAAGATCTCTTCCTATGAGATTTGACCCAAATATATCAACACTATAAGAAAGAGAAGATCTAAACTCAATAAGCATGGATGAACTACATGGAATATTTACTGCATATGAAATGAGAATTGAACAGGAAAATCTATATGTAAAATAAACAACCTTCAAAGCATCCAAAATATCAAAGAAAAAGGAAAAGCAACAAGAAAAAGAACATAGCATCAATAGTGACATCTGAGAAGATGATGAGAAGTGGCCAACTTTGTCAAAAGACCGAACAAGGGAACCAACAATAGGTATAGAGGTAAGCTTCCTTTAATTTGTTTTAATTGTGATGGTATTGGTCATTTTTCTAACAAATGTTCTCATAAGAAAAAGAGAAATGATGAAGGTGACTCAAAAAGCAAACAAACATATAAAGACAAAATAACTACAAAGAAAGTTTTCAAGAAAAGCCTATGCACCAAAGAAGACATCTCATCATCAGATGAAGATGAAGTCGGTGACAGTGAGACATAAAGAGTTCTATTCATGGCAGTAAAAGACTCTGATAAAGAAAACTCTGAAGTAGAATATGAAGAAGCCGAAGAAGAAATTGAAGAGGTAGAAGTTGACTACC
>ML780928.1:162087-195745 GCA_009831015.1 Picea engelmannii
GCTCCATATGGGAACGTTTTCTTGATCTTTTAGCAAAGGATATCATGCGAGAATCCATAATCTATATCCTACATCACAAATATCTCGCCAAACAGATGTATCAAAAAAACATATAATATATAGAACGAAAGTATGAAATGAAGCTGCACAACTATTATACACATATAGACAAGAAAATATAAAATAAGAAAGTGACATAGATATACAAGGAATAAATGCAAATAAAATACAAGGGAAACAATTAGAGAAGTATGATACGAAGGATACCCCCATGGGCATCATATATATGCGTTGATGACCAATTCAAGGTGGAGCCCTTTCAATGGCATATTTAAACTTTTGTCATCCAACTGGATGAGAAGAGTTGTTGAAGACTTTTTTGACTTTACCTCGACTTATGAGATTCTAAATGAAAGCTTGACTCAACCATCTAATTAAATTTTTTGTGGATCCTTTCCTTTGTACATTTGGGAAAAACTTACAATTTATCCTTTTTTACTTTTCCTTAAAAGGCTTGGCATATTCCTTAATAGGGATGATATCTTTACTATTGCACTCATCATGAATAACATCATCCTTAACATCCTTCACATGATTTATTCCATTTTTTCTTCTTTTCTTTGAAATACCTTTTTTTATTTTTATCATCCTAAGATATTGATCCGATTTAACATTCATCTCAATGTGATCATCATATTTTTTTGTTTTTTCATTTTTATATACATTTTTCTTGTCAAAAGTCTCTGCTTTAGCAAAGTATATATCTCTAGGCTCTATGACATATGGATTGGAGGGCCCAAAAATACTGTCCAACTCATCCTAACCATTAACTGACCCCTCTAAAAGCTGACAAATTGATGAATACAATGCTAATCCAACTGATAAATCCAACCCAATTTCTGATTATGGAGGTGCTACATCAATACCTTTTTTACTTTGAGATTCTTCAAGAAAAATACCATTAAAATAATCCACGATGTCCTAGACATTATAAACATTTGGTAGCTCATCCTTGAATTTCTCTTTGATAGGTGCTAGAAATTCAGATGGAATTTCATAACTTCCCATGTCATGCATATGATAAACAAACTCATTCATGGGTTCTTTGGGATCTTCAACATGAAACTTCCTTTCCTTCTCCCTATGCAAATTGACAACTGAATTTTCGGAAGAAGGGATAGTATCATATGATAAATCCATCTGAATAGTACCTACCAACATGGCATACGATTTCCTAGATAAAATTTTCCCCGTGCAACTGACACATCAATAACAAGTATGTCCATGGGGAATCTGATACTTGGATAAAATTCCAAATTTAATTGAAGATTCAAAATTATACAATGTGTCTCAACTTCCCTTGAATCCATGGAACAACCATTATGATAAGGCCTTGTAATTTTTAGATTGAACATATTCATGGCATTCTTGGTGATGATATTAGATGAAGCTCCCGAATCATACATGCAGTTATGTAGAAGAAGGTCATTGATCTTTAAGAATACAAAGAAAGGTGAACGATCTTCCCTTGTCCAATCCATACTATGTAAAATAATAGGGGCATCATCATGATACTCCTTAGACTTGTACTTCCCAACACTGCTATCATTAGGTCCTTATATTTCTTTTAATAACTTATCCTTTTGTGAAGGTATCGTAATGAGATCTTCTACTGGAACCAAAACCTTAGCATTTTATATCCAATTTCCTAAGTCAAGACTTAGATTTTCGGTTGGAGTACAGGATTTGGGAACATTTTGTTGTAAGGTACTTGAATTATCATTCCCTTTCCTATGGTAGGTTACTCCTTTAAGTCTTGTCATCTCTAATATATGTTCTAGAGTAGGCTTCTCACCATACAATCTAGTCACATTATCAATCTTTCGACCCTATATCTTCTTACTTAGTTCCTTATTCTATTTCCATTGATCTTTTGTGACAATGTATGTTTTGTTCACATTATTTATAAAATCTGGATGTCTTGAATATCCAACATAGTTAGTCGATCCAAGAAACCCTTGTTCATTAATCTGGAAAAAAACTGGGCAAGTAGATTCCTCATGGAATTCCTTACAAGCCCTACAAAAAGGAGGAGCCTCTTTCTGAACCATATTCATTACTTACAATTGATTTAGTGGTCTCTGATCTTGGGAAGGACCTTTCTTTTTCCATTATTCATTATTCTGTCTAGGTTGAAATCTATTAACTTGAGATCTTTCCATGGCAATCAACCTAGTCCACATGGCATTCAATTGGGATGCATGGATGGCTTCCATGGCCTTCACAAGTTCCTTCATTTCTGTCAATCATTTCAAAGGTTTAGAAGAAGAAGTCTTACTATATGAAGCAAATGTTTTATCTCTAGGCTCATGTTGTTTGGAAGTACTATGCCTTATGAAACTGGGAAGGTTGGACTTGCCAAATGCTTTCATGTTTCTATCAATATTAATGGCCATTTCCTGGGAAATTTTTAAATTCGTTGGCTCTTTATCTATGAGTTTATATCTCATATTACCATTGAAAGCTTCAATGTAGTAGATCAAAATAGAAGCAGTTGGGGGCTTAATATCTGTGTGAAGACTAGAAACCAAATCATTAAACTCTTCCATGGTTTCATTCTCATTTTTCTTTATACCATGGAGTGCTTCCAACAAATGGTGATATTCTTTATTATCACCCCATCTCTCAAAGAAATATTCAATTAAATCCTTTAAGGTTACAAACTTGTTTTCATCTAACCCAGAAAACCACTCATACACATCTTCTTCAAGAGAACAAGCAAAGAGTTTCATTTTTACATCCTCATGGTTATGTGTTGCACCATTACACTATTTATTAATACATAAAGAAAAGGCTTTGATGTGAGCTTTTGCAATTATAGCATTATTTACTTGAAATGCATGTAAATTTTCAATATCCTTTTTCAGGTAAAACACGAGGATAACCATTTATTGCAGAAAAATCAAGTGGACTAAAATAATCATCCATTTCTACTTGAAAAAAAATAGAGTCTAAAATAAAACTATTAAAAATCAAGCGTATATATGAAATGGACTCAAATCCCTATTGATAAAGGATTCTATGAGAAGTAAGTTTGGCTAAACTCCTCCTATAAACCTTTTTCATGTTCAGGGATGAAATCAACCAATCCTTGTGAGTTATTTCTTGTAGAATACTTTGTCAAATTTAAATTAAGTGGAGTCACCAGATGAATGAGTCTATTTGTGATAAACAATAAGCATAAAAAACAAAGAAAAAACAAAAAGGAAAACAAAACATGTCGTATTCCAGGAATATAAATATTTCTCCTCGAAAACGATGCCAAAATGTTGCCATATTTATACACACCTTGGGTAGCATGGAAGAAACCTTCAATCCACTGGGTGTGTCCTTGGGAGCAAGTCTTGAGTCAAGGTGCTATCACTTGATCCTCGACTCCTCCGTCTAGGCCAACTCCTAGTGAAGCCAAAGAGGGTAGTCCCTAAAGAAAATGTACTAAGGCTCAAAACTAAATCTAAGCACAACTAGTATTCTAAAAGTTTATTGCAAAGAAAAATACCCAAAGTATGAATCTACACTATCAACATATATTAATCATTCATTCACCAAAATTACTTATGATAAAGATACTCAAAACCAAAGAGATACTTGCATGAAAGCTAATCAAAATGATACATATACTTGCAACTAAATAATCATAAACAAATACGATACTTCAAGATAAATGGAAATTCTTTATAAATATAAATGATTGAAGAAAATGGCTTTGAAAGTAAAGTAATGAGACCAGTGCCAAGAGTCATGAATTGTATGTGATGATGCTAAAAATGGAGATTTTTGTGTGAATGTCCTTGTAGATTTTAGAGTTGATCAATGTTTTAAAATGACATTGCAGAAAAGAAAACTAATCTAGATGTGGCATGTAAGAGGATATTCCTTATAATTGAGGTTGATCTTGCTGAATATCTAACAGGGAGAACATCCCTTTGATTTTTCACACTAGATCAAGAGAATGTGGGAGATCCAATAGGGAGAACCTAAATCTTAAAGTTCCCGCCAGAGTTCTTACATAAACACTCTTGTGTTTCCAAACAAGAAATAGGCTTTAAATATTCCCCTAAGTTAAACTATATCCACATTGACCATCCCTGTTTCTGTATGATCTTATTTCCAGAGATCGAGACTAAGCTCATAAAGGAAGGACCATGAAAAATACTAGGGGGAGCTGAGGGGATAGGTTTATTTACCAAAATGAAATTGCAATAAAGTAAATGATTTTCCTAATTAAACAAAATCCACACTGTCCAACCCGTGTTTGGGATGAGCCTACTTAGGGGAGATGAGGATATTGGTTTATTTGCAAAGAAAAAAGGAAAATTGCGAAATTGAAATTTGCAAAAAAGGAAAACTATTCTAGAAATTAAAAGATTACTTTTTGCCAAAATCAAATCTAAACTAATTTTTTTTGTGCTTGTGATGATTTTTAAATATATTTTATCTTTCCTTAGATGATGAGTTGAAAAATTTGAAAGACTTAAAGAAAAATAAACAAGCACACCACAAGATACAAATCCCCCTAGGGGGAAAGAAAACCGAGCACTGTGTAGCCCACTCTTTTATTTCTTTGGTTACAATGGTCTATATTTGGGAGATTTTTGATCCTTATAAATATGGATCAATGAAATTTACAAGTTTATAAAATGATTTATTAAGATATGGGGTACTTCTGGGGGTCCCAAAAGCTCCAATACAACCAAAATCGGGCAGAGTTTCCTCTTGTTTACTCAATGAACTGAAAAAAAAATGCAATTAAAGGAGATCAAATGGCCCCAAAAAACACTTGGAAAGTGTCTTTGGATTATAAAATGTTAAATCCCAAAACTTGCGAAACATTTCTAAGTAAAAAATGAATCTAACTAGTGAATTATGACACTAAAACAAGCTTAAATAAGAGCTCTTTTAGTGACTTTTGTTTGCTTTTAAAAACAAAAAACAAATGAACACTAAGTATCTTGATCTTGCAATGAAATATCCATAAAAACAATCACAAAATTATCGATGAAAGAACTTGCAAAAATGTGATATTTCTTCTTTAGATCTAGCCTTTTGATATAGAAATAAACTTGAATCTAGATCTAAGCAATATGCATGCAACAATATAATCTAAATCTAAATTTTAAATCAAACTTAGATCTAAAATAGAATACAAAGTGAAAGTAACCAAGTAAAATGCAATTTTAGTGAAGGAGAGAGAGAGAACAAGCTTGTGCTTGGAATTTCTTGGGCAATGGAGTCCTTCTTTGGTGGAATGAGGAGGGATCTTCTTCAAATATCTTAGAGGAATGGTATAGTCAATATAGATCATCCAATCATGCAAGTTAGGTTTCCAAAGCTTCATACACTTGTAAGAAAAAAGTTTAGAAAGTGGTATCACCTACAAAAGAGACTTCAAAGCAATATTTGTTAGACAAAATGAATACATCATACAAAATCTCTTGAATAGATAAATAATAAGATCACTAATCAAACCAGATTACCAATCCTATCCTAACGAGCAATAGTACTCCTATAAGGCCAAATTTAACAAAAATAACATAAAAAGCATAATAGAACAAAATGATCTCATAAGCACTTGCATCCACACACTCTCCAAGCCACCAATTTGACCTCCAAAGTCTTATTTTATTCCAAAATCAAAAGAGTGTTACAATATTACATCAACAATAAATTCCCCCAAAGCTCCAATTAACTTACAATGAGGTAGCTTGTATAAATAGCAAATGGGTTGGAGAGCTCAAGAGAGGAGGGCACACCACTTGGAGAGGGAGGGCACACCACTTGGAGATATTGAGTGAGACAAGTGTAAAAATATGGCTTCCATATCTCATCAATATCCAACAATGTTCCATGTGTGAGAGTGAGTGCAAGAGGGAGGGTACCACCTCTCAAGAGGTAGGCACCCTCCTCAAGAATTCACCACCTCCCCCAAGAGGGGAGCACCTCCCAATGGGATCTCCTCTTAAATCAAGTATAACTCCAACCAAATCACTCCTAACTCCTTCTTAAGTGCCACAATATCTTAGTGAACTCAATTAAGGGTGTGTTAACTTGAAACATGCATCCAACATGTTTCCCCAAAAAAAGCATTTGCTAATTTTTCTGATTTTTTTATGTCTTTTTATTGACTTTTGTGAGAAAAAAATATTTTTTGAGTGATTAAAATCACTAATTTACCCACAAAAGTGGGTACTTAGGTAAAGTGGGTGTTATTAGTCCAAAAATGAATACCCCCAAGGCATATAATGCCTCCTAGTACCACTTGTTTAACATATGACTAAATTATAATTAAAATATCCCATTTTATGAGAATTTTTTTATTAACTGAAAACATTAAAAACCCTAGGGGGGACTTATCACAATTTCCATATGACTCAATATTGATTACCTATCATGGTAATATAAGAATTTATAAACTAGACTTATATTTTCCAAGATAAATCCCAACCATGAATACACACTCCAACTTTGGAAATAGTGAGTGAAAAAACTTAGAAATTATAACTTTCCTAAAATGAATTACAAGCAATCAATAATTAACAAGTGAAAAAAAACACTCTAGAGTATGTACTCATGATCAAGTCTTAGGAGGCCAATCCTTTTAAAAAATCATCATGATAATATGATCTTATTACAATGTCTGTTATCAGACTAATCGGTAGGTGCGGACACTAACAAATCTCCCTAGATCCACTTGGATCTAGAACAAAATAAGACAGGACATGACTCTTTCCCTAAGTTACGACCATTGAAATAGCTAGTAAGGGGGAATAAGTGACATACCTTTGTATCGCTTCCTTGGGTCTTTGTTACTCCTGCTTCGCTCCGGTGCTCTTGTGAGGTCAAGACCAAGACAACACAAACCAACCAAAGTGAAGATAACAAAATGTATTCAATCATCAACTTATGTGTATGATCAAGGAATTACACAATAAAGTAAGAATGACTTTATGGGAAAAGGACACACCGTTGTATCATATTAATCGAAAGTAGAAGTTATAACCTGATCACCTTGATGTCGCAAGCTTCCTTTCGGTGACTCTTGGTTCCAACACACACACTTTCTCGATCCTTGCATGAAGAAGATCCAATTCCTCTTGATAGACTTGCTAGAGTATCCAAGCTCCTGTTCAAGCTGGGTTCTTCACACAATTCTTTCACCAATTCTCCAATTAATATTGCTTAACCTTTTCCATGAGAATCCTATCAATATATAGGAGAGGATGAGATAGTTACATAGATGAGAATGATCCCACCAAATCAGGGAAACCAGTAAAATGATAACTATTCGAATGCCAACCCATTCTCTAGAAGATTCCCTTCTAGAACCCTCGAGACTTCTTCCTTTTTCCAAGCTTGAGAACAAGTTCACACCCTAGGTATAGAGCACAGTGCGAGAAGTTTTCACCCTAGCTGAAGGTGGCCTGCGAGAATGAGTCATTCTCGCACCCTAGGCTATAAGCAGCCTGCGAACACTCTTCAAAAATATGTTTTCTGGAAAGAGATGAATGCCACTTTTCTCAGGAGAAAGTTCTTGTTGGGAGCCTGAGTACACCATTGTTAATACACCATCTAGATGACCAAAATCATGGGTAACAATGCCCCCTCAGGGGATTGAATTGCAAAAAAAAAAGTGGTCATATTTGATCGACTTGACTTTTGAACTCTGATTTTGAACATGTGAGTGTTCAATATTTGGTGGCTCAACTGCAAGTCCATCCTACTGCAACTTAGTGGATAAAAAACCCCGTACTCAGAAGTATTACCCCACTCCACCTCATAATCATACATGAATTATATAGGTTTCCTCTGGAAAACACCTTTGAATTGGGGATTGACTGGCCCAATAGGATGCCTTGAAACCACTCCCACAACTAAATTTCACAAATTGTATAAGGTCTTTGAGAATTTGTTTTGTTTGAAAAAGGGGGTTTGATGCACATGTTTGGGTGGTTCCATTATTAGATGTGGCTTACTTGGAATGATCCTTGTGACTTATGGACCCTTGGAGGACGTATCTGTTTTTCTTTATAGGAGCTTGCCTGTTGGACAAGTATTCATGGGGAGATGACATTGTTCGAACCATTATGGGGGATTTGGATCCCAAGGATGGATGTAGAAACCCCACGTATGGGGCATGATTGTGATCACCATTTGCACATTTATGATTGAGGGTGTTTCCTTTGGAGTCACTCTAGCATGGCTAGGATATAATCTCCCACCTTTTCCCACCTGGATGCCAACCTTTGGAGGCTTGTACATCACTCACTTGGCCCATGACATCACCATTAAAATGGATAGGGTTTGATGGAGATGATGTATCGATGGAGGAGGACACATGTCACCTCTTTTTGGTAGTTGCTGACATGATATGGCCTTTGGAGGCCCAATGTTCCACCTAACAACCTCAACTTTTCCTTCTTGGAGCCTAACGTCATCCTAGAAGGGATGACATCACGCTTTTTAGGGTTGTTTTGTGCAAAATTGATTTTATGTAATTTTTAGGGAAAATTCTATGAGGTCAACCCTCTTTATATATTAAAGTTGACTTTAAAAGTGGACAAATATGGTTTTCAAGGCCTCATATAAATAGAGGCCTTGCCATTTTCATTTATTGACCACAACTCCTCCTCTCACAAGAGGATTTAAGACTGAAATTTTCATCCTATCTGGCAAATTGACTCTTTTACATGGTGTGCTATCTCTTGGAGGGAAAGTCTTGGTGTTTCTTGGCTCATATATGATGGAATTTTATGCAACTAGGGTTTTATGCTTGATTATTCTTGGTGAAGTAAGTAAAATTTGCAATTTCATTTCATGCTTTGGATGTTTATGGTAAATTTTACTTGTTCATATTGAATATTGTGAGATTGCTTGTCTAAAACCCTAGGAGAAGGAACAAAGGTATTTCTTCATCTCTCTAGAATATTTCATCCATTAATTTGTTAAGGAAACCTCATATAGGGAAAACGATTAAATCCCTAAAGTGTTAGCACTTTAGGAGTTTTGTTTTAGAAGCTTGTTGTGATTACTTTTAAAGAATCTAAAGAAGGAGGAGAATTCTCTAGGGCCAAAAAGATATTGATCCCTAGAAAATATTCCCCTTGAGGCTTAGAGTTTGAGGCCCTAAGGTGCTAGCACCTCAAAATTTACCCCATTTCTTTAGACATTATTATCATTAGTCTCCAATTGAATGCTAATTGTATTTGTAAATGACTCCATAAGCCCAAAGGTCACTAGTGTACTTTCTCTCTTGGGAAGGAATTGAGCAAACAACTCTCAAACTCTACTCTCTAAAGATTTTACTATCATTTTCTAACCTTAGCTTAGCGTAATATACTAATTATATAGTTGTTGTTGCAAATCTTTGCTACAACCATCCTAATTGTTGTCATTTTCTGCATAGTTTAGTCTAATCATAACTTACATACTTAGAAATTTCTCAGAATAAGTGCAAATTGATCTATTGGATAAATGTTGATTTTTCATTGTCTTTTCATGCAATTATGATCTATATTTTTTCTGTGGTTGTTACAAAATACTAATTGTTGATATAAACTGTCATCTAGCTGCAAGTTTACTTCATCCATTGTATATTTATGTTTTCTACTATCTATTAAGGTATTTTATCATATTGGTATTTGGAAATTATTATATACACATGCTCTATTGTTCTTGTTCGAGGAAGGTACACAAAAATCTTCCTTTGCCTCAATTTTACAGACACAGACTCTTTGACTTAGGTAACTTGTGAGAGGGTGCTTTGAGATTGAACATACCCTTTCTATCTGATTCCTTGAAGTTATCGGGGACGCCTCCCTTGGGTTGGACCTCTTCCATCCCTAAAACATGGGGATTTCCAACTAAGGTGACAGTGATGGGTTATTCTATAGTTATGCTAATTTGATTTACTTGTCTTGGTATTGTACAATTACAAATTGTGCGATAACATGCATAGTAAGGCTAATTGCAATGGCTAAGTGAGAAGAAGAAGAAGACAAATAATCATGATCTGAGTTCATACACAACACGAATCAATACATACTCAAACTAATTTTTATTGAGAAAATGAGAAGCTTTAATAACTTTACAAGAGGAAAACTACCTCAACATACTAAGGAGAGAAAATTTCTCCAGATCCCACAAACTAGGATGTAAGAACAATACAAGGGATAGGTTGAGAAAAGATCTCAACTAGCCCATAAGACTAGAAAACCAAAAGGGATTTGAAAAAAAAATCCACAATAACAATATCCTATTTATAATAATTGGAGATGACAATACATATGGAAATCGTAGGGATTAGAGTGCCTATCAAAGAGGAAGGCTTATGGTTGCTTCAAGGGTTGGATTGTGCAAGTTTGTAGGGTAGTAGAAAAAATCCTATATTTCCATAAATTCAGTATACATCTATAATAGAGTTGTAGGTAGGAGGTTCCAAATCCCTTGGTGTATATCTGTGACATTCTTCATATATTAAAGTTAAGACACCTGCTTTGGTTGTCTCCTATACATGTGTGTTGTGGAATCTTTATGATTGTTGGATGTTACCATTCCTTGCTTTTCTTTGTGTTGGATAAGTACTGAAATATTGGCTAAGTGTTAAACTATTGTTGGGATGTTTTAAAGGTTGCGGTTGGACATGTGCCTAATATTGAATGAACATGGTTGAGTAGGACTTAGTTGCATTTGACAGATTGTATATTAAGGTGAAGTTAAGGGAGACCTTAAGTGAAGAGGCATAGTATGGTTGTAGTAGGCACAATATGGCCATGCCTCTATGACTGAGGCAAAGCAGTACCACACGACTTCATGTGTTGAAACAGACTTGGGAGAAACTCAAGTCTACGAAGAAAAAATCGAGTAGAATATGGGTTCATGATAGACGAAATCAAAGATGATTTTGAAACAATTTTGGTGCTCTTCTGATCCAGATTATTTTGCGAATGACATGAAGAAAAAAATATAACCATTATATAAAAAGGAAATACACAAAGATAATGTGGAGAACATAGAAATATAGTGAAACCCAACTTCTATTAATGAACAAGAGAGAGAAAAACAATGTAGAACAAAAATTGGCATAATGGGGTAGCTTATCTCTGAAAAGAAAGATATGTTGGCTACGCTTCATTCATAACAAGATTTACATCACACTCCATTGCATGATTAAAGGGCCTCCTTCACCTCAATTATATATGAGAGAGTGAGAGGAGAAAAAATCCCATGATGGATGTGGGATAAATTGGACAAAGTTTATAAAATGCCATAAGCATGTAAAACACTAGGACTTCCCGGGCGGTCACCCATTCTAGTACTACTCTAGAATGAGTGTGCTTAACTGTGTATTTATAATGGGATCCAATGCATTAATGTTATGCTATAGGCATGTACATAAGACCAATAGGAAATCATTACATGATGTCTGTAATTAGCAAATGAATATGACATTACATTCCATTCCCCATCAAAAGGGTGAATATCATGGTTTATCAAAACCACAGGATCAATATGGTGATTCGGTGGAAAAGGTGGATGGCCACCGAGATCCATTTGGATCATTCCTCCCCCCTTAGGAAACAATGGTCCCCATTGCGTAAAGTTCGCATGGGACATGGGGAGACTTCTGCTAAATCTAAAGCTTGGTGAACTGCTTGCCTTTGCTGAAGAAGCTATCCTTCTTCGCTTGTTGAAGGCTATCATGAACCTGTTGTTGGAGGGGTTGGATTTGTTCAACCAATGTAGTTGCATGATCTACTTGAGTGTGGGAGGACTCTGTTGGTGAATATACAACATGAAGAGTATGAAGGGTTATGTTATAACTTTTCTTGACTGGGCAGTGTGGAGGCACCCCCGTAGGTGAAACAAGAACATCTTGGTACTCTTCTACAATCTTGTCGATCCACTTCTGCTGGATAGAAAAGTCATGGTTTGAGGTTGTAGTGGTTTCATTTTCCTTCTGTTCACCTTCTGATAGGATTGTGAAGAGGCTAATATTTTCAGTATGAGATATTACTTTGTGGCATTGTTTTGGTGGGACAATAGTCAGAACTACCACCATTATCATGTATAGCTAACCCCCCAGAGTAACAATGATGTTGTGGGGTCGAGACTCATAAATAACATGATGCCTCCACATAATGGTTGGCCTAATAGAATATCACAAACTTCCAGTGGAACAACATCACACAATACCTCATCCTTGAAGGGATTGATGCCATAGGACAGGCAACACTGCTGGCTGACACAAATATCTTGACCTTGGTAAAGCCACCCAATGTTGTATGGTTGCGGGTGTGTTGTTGTTGGAAAATACAACTTCTTGACAACCTCTGTTGAGATGATGTTATTTTGTCTTCCACTATCAACAATAAAATGAAGTGGGGTACCCTTCACCCACATCTGTGAATGGAAGAGTCACTCCCCCTCCTCAAGATCCTCTTCAGGTTGGATTGTTGCAGTTGTGACAATAGGTGGGTTCTGCATCAATGATTTTTCTTCTTTTATTATTTTCTAAATCAGGGTCCAAGTCGGGGTTTGAATATTTGTCTTTGAGCTTGGCCACCAATGATTGTATTGAGCCACATTCATCAGTGTTGTGCCAAGGGATGTTGTGGAACTCACACCACTTTCTGGTGTCTTTCTTAGACTTCTCGTTACCCTTCCTTGTCAGCATCTGGGACTGTCTCTCTTGAGGTTGGCCTTCCTTCCTCTATCCTTCATTATGTGAGTTATATTTTCCTTTTCCATGCTTCTCTCACTTACTTTGCTGCTTGAATTTCTGTTGAATTTTGATTGCATATCGATAAGAAACTCACAGTGAGGAGATGTCCAAGAAATCCATCTCTGTTTAGATGTACCTATGTAGACCACTATGGTACTTCAAAACCAAGTGTCTCTCGGAGTCTTTGATACCCATATTTGAGCGCAAGGTATGAAATATGTTGGTGTACTTCGACACTGTCTGGTCTCTTTTATAACGCAGAGTTGTCCATCTCATGTATTGGTCATCATAGTTTCTGACATGATAGAACTCATCCTTTAGGGAATCTAGAAAGGTTTCCCAAGTGGGTTATCTCCCAAATAGTGTAGATTCATCCGCGATGTACCTCTTCCAGTAACCTTCCCACCAAGATCTAACATGGGGAAGGGATTTAAGGAGTGCAAAGGTGACATTTTCACTATCAGAATGTTTTTGGATAGAGTAATAACCTTCTAGCAGATTCAACCATTTTTCTAGAGCATGTGCATCTATGTGGCCTTCAAATAAGGGGATATCAAAATTGACTTGTACCTTGAAGTGTGTCACAATTGTGAAATGAATTCTTGTCGAAGATTCCTCAGTCGCTGCCATCAATAGTCTTCGAAGGATCTAAGAAAAGTTGTCCATCATCTCGTTCCTTTGTCGCACGAGGGATTCCTCGAGAAACGTCTTGAAATGATCCCTTGATTTTGCATCTCTCTTTTCTTCCACCATGGGAGGTCTCTTGGGTTGGCGAGAGCAGGTTTCCTCCAGCGAAAATAGATTGAGACCCAACTCTCTATACCCTGACCTCGTCGGGGACCTGCTTTGAGAAACGACAAGGAGCAACCTGCTCTGATATCACTGATACAGATTATTTTTTGAATGACATTAAGACAAAAATATAACCGATATATAACAAGGAAATACACAGAGATAATGCAGAGAACAAAAAAATATAGTGAAACCCAACTTCTATTAATGAACAAGAGAGAGAAAAACGCTATAGAACAAAAACTGGCAGAATGGGGTAGTTTATCTCTGAAAAGAAAGAGATGTTGGCTACGATTCATTCACAACAAGATTTACATAACACTCCATTGCATGCTTAAAAGGCCTACTTCCCATATGCATGTAAAACACTAATACTTCCCGAGCAGTCACCCATCCCAGTACTACTCTAGCCTGAGCGCGCTTGACTATGGAGTTCTAATGGGATTCAGTGCATTAACGCTATGTTATATGCATTTACATAAGACCACTAGGAAATCATTACATGTTGTCTATAATTAACAAATGAATATGACATTACATCCCATTCCCCATCAAAAGGGTGAACATCATGGTTTTTCAAAACGACAAGATCAAAATGGTGATTCAGTGGAAAAGGTGGATGGCCACTGAGATCCAACTGGATCATCTTCATTGTGACAAGTGAGATTGGAGAACTCTTATTTGGAAGGAACTTAAAGAAAAGAAATGGGATTTGGGATGAATTTCTAGGCATTTGAGTGAAGTGCCAATTGGTTTGCTTACATGCATAAGATAGTGATAGTGGACAGGATCCTAAGACTCTAAGATGACAATATCTCTTTGAAAGTGTTATAGCATCAATTTCCACATTTGAAGCATTGACAAGCTTGTTGGCCTAATCCCTATCCTATTTATAGACTACTTCTCCCCATACCTCCTTGAGACCTTCCAAAAAACATATGTATGTGCCCTCATAGTTATGGAACTTGTGTATACATGGGACACTCAAGGGACAATCACGTACATGTTAGAAAATGATTATATATATATATATATATATATATATATTTATGCTTAATTTAATGTTAATTTATGGGTTTTTTTAGTTGTATAACTCCTTTCACCGATACTCAACCATCTATAACTGACTAGAGACTGCATAAATTGAGCATTTATCCAAGGAGAAAGGTAATGACAAATAATGATTCTTTGCACACCTTAAGAAAAAATTTGTTTGGATATCCTCGCCAAGTCTGTAAACCCTTATACATCCATGTTGTTGTTGGTTTGACCTGGAAACCCTTGTTTCTGGCCTCTTTTTGATCACCAACCTATCTTGCCAAGAGTTTCCCTATGTATTCTCTTTGGGCCTATGGTGAATTTGGAGTCAATACAAACTTGTATGGTAGGAGAAAGGGTGGAGTAACATGGGATCTCTCTCGACAAAGAAACACCACATAGGCAAGTTATAAAGATGTAACCACCTTAACTGTTCAATAAATATATAATCTCTTTCCTTCAAAATCTATTGTATTTGTAATATTTTGTTTGCAATTTTTTCATATATATTTCGTAGAATACTAATTGTTGAGATATTACTGTTATATTTCATTAGACTAACAGGTAGTTATTGGTATAACTATCTCTCTGTATAGTCTTGCATCTTTAAGGTTCTTCCTGGTTGCAGAGAAGTTGCTGGAAAAGAGCGAAGAAACTACGATAATCATGAACACCATCAACTCTAGGAATATGGGTTAGTCAATATTTCCCTTCTTCTCCACAATTAGTTATTTCTTTTGAAATCAATTATTTTATCTGTGCAGCATGTTCTTTTTGGGAATTTGTTTCTGTATGGTCATTGATACCCTACAATATAGCCCAATATTGTAGGGGATTTTCCTCGAAAGCAGAACTAGCGGCCATACTGGGGATCTTTCTCCCTGGTGGGATTATTTATGGGTTTTTGTCTTTGTTTGATTAATGTAAGTGGTTTTCTTTTGTTTCAAATTGTTATCTATACTTATATTGATAGCTTGTAATCATTTGAGTCTTTCTTCAGTTTCACTTGAGCCTTTGTGTTTCTTTTTGTTGTATCTTTTTTAGATTTCTGGGTATATACGCGTTGTGCTAGTTATCATAGTCACCTAAACATACACACCTATCCAGTATGGATAGTTGTGTACACGCGGTCTGTCTTAATCACAGCTGCATACATCTTTCCATAAAGGATTTTTTCAAATCTTTTTTGTCTGAAATTTGTGGGGCATGTGTCTGGGGTCTCTCCTGAGGCTTTGAGACTCTTTGTTTTGTTGTCTGAATTCAATTTTTTTTAGTCTGATTGTTTTATATAAAATAATAAATTTCTATGATTTCCTATTTTGATTCATTTTCAATACTTTTAGCATCTTTTGTTAGTTTTTGCTTTGGTACAAAGAAAAAGAAAATGAAAAAACACTAGTTTTCTGCTAGTTAGGTTTGTTTCTTTTTGTTGCATTGTTTTCTTTATATTTGGAAAAGAAAAAGATAATAGCATAGGAATTTTTAATTTTTATTCATCTTGAAAGAATTTCAAAATAAAAAATAGCGAAGACATGCTTGTGTTTGCTTCTTTTTCTTTTCTCAAAAGGTTGCTTTGTGCATTTTGCACTAGAAAGAGAAAATATTGCATTTCAAGGTTTGAAATATTGTTCATGCATTTTTTTTTAAAACTCTTTTTCAATAAAGAATTGGTGTAAAGTTTTCTTTTCCACTATTCTTATAAGTTTTATTTTGCAAGTCTCAAACAACACTAGTTTCACTTCCATACACTTTGAGTAAAAAAAAAATTGCTAAAATGAACGCTAAATTTAAAATTTACAAGACTTTGTTTCTAGGGTTCATGAACAAGATTAGGGTCAGGGCCTTGGATTAGGATTTGAGAGATAACTCTCCAAGGTTGGTAAATAGACATAAGATTCTTAGATAGGGAGAGAAAAAATCCAATTTTTGTATAAGTATAGCTAGGAGCCTCCTCTAACATAGGATTTAAACATGAGGTCGTGTAAGGAAGGGTCGAGGAGATAACCCCTTTGAGGATTGACCGAGCATTGTGGAGAGATCATATTTTGGGGGTTTTGTCAATTCCTTTACGTCCATGAGAGGCAGTTCTTTTGAGGCCTCAGGTTTTTTTACCCTTCCCATACGTTTGATCCAGACTGTCGAATGTACCCCCTGGATGATGAGTGTGAGTTGGTTTCCCATGGTACCTGAGGAAAATGTTGTATCACACTATCAATACCCCTGGAGGGCGCCCCACGAAGCGAGGATTACTTGCACCGGGTAGGGCTGGTAAGTGGAGGTTAAGGTAAATGCTTCTCACTCCTTTGTTCATCGGTCTCAGGACTTGATCAACTCGTGCCAGTTTTCGGAAGGTCCCTTTCCAATTTTTAATTGCTTTGGACTCAGGACCTTATCCACTTGGGCCAAAGTTGTGGAGAAGTCATTTGTTTACGTTACTTCTCTTAGGAACTTTTAGTGGAGTGTTGCTTTGTATAGTTGGCCTTGTTTTTTGTTTGCATCATCGTTTTTGGATCGTTGATTCAAGGTGGTCGACCAATCACTCCACTAGTTGGGAAGGACCCTTGGTCTTTCTTTTGAAAGAGTGGACCTCCTAGGAGGCTTAGGTTTTTATACCACTATTTTTCCAGAGTCAGTGTGTGAGACTTTTTCAGACATGAGAAATCCCACAAGGGAAGAACCTATGAATAAGAAAATTATGGCCAAAGTTATTGGATATACCAACCAAGGGATCCCCTCCCAAGAGGATTCTTTTTATTTTTTGTTCTTTGAAAACATTGGCACCCCCTTGATGACCACTTTGAATATTCTTGGGTTGAATGTTGGAATACATGTTTGGTTGTGCACCACTTAGAATGTCTTGAATTCTCTTGATGCTTCTCAGATATGCACCTTATGTCATGGGCATCAAATGTATGTTGATCCTTTACCTTCTTCATCCACAAAGTATACTCTTCCTACTTCTCCCTCTTTTGGTGAGAGCCTAGATACTAGTAACCATAAGTCTAAAAGGAATAAGAAGAGGAATAATAAGAAGAAGTCACCAACCTTTGCTAGTCACGTTGTAGACAAGACACCAAACTATGCGAGTCATGTTGGATATTTTCAACCAGCCACTTCTAGTCATGCTAGGAGCACGAGTCCAGTCATTTCCAGTCATACTAGACATATGTCAACAATCTCTATGATTCATGTTGAATACAAGCCACCAACCTCTGCTAGTCATGCTAGGGGAAAGAAACCAACCTTTGTGAGTCATGCTGGGAGAAAAAGTCAACTCACTGCAAGTCATACTGGAAAGAGTTAACCAAGCTCTGCAAGTCATGTTGGAAACCTGCAACTAGCCTCTGCTAGTCATGTTGGGGGAAAACCACCAGCCACTTCAAGTCAAGTTGGGGGCATTGATAATGTTGAGAAGTCTAGATGAACGAGACAAAAGTATAAGTTTCCTTGTAATATTTGCAAGGGAGATCACCTCACTCATATGTGCCCTAGTATTCCAGAGGTACTTAGACTGTGTTCCTTGTCTAATGACCCTTCTAGTTTCGAATCATCTTCATTTTCACAACAAACTATTAAGCCATTGGTTGATGAAGTGGTCGTCTCAATGCAATCTTCATTCGATCCCACTCTTATTTTGGAGGGTGATGTGCCTTTTGACCATGTTGTCTCATAGATTATTCAACCAATGGTTGAGAAAGTGGTTGCGCCGATGCAATATTTGACCGATCCCACTCTTCTCTTGGAGAGTGACGAGTATACTAAATTGGTTGTGCCGGTGCAATATTCGGCCAATCCCACTCTTCTTTTGGGGAGTGATGCTTATTTTGACTACGTCTTTAGCATTTTCAATTTAGTACCTTATGAGCAAGGGGGAATTCCACTCTCTTCAAGTATGATCCCTCCAAGTCCTAAGATGGTTTCCTTTGATTGGAATGTTATTTTTGAACCTTCCCTTCCTTCTTCTACACCTTTACAGATAATGGTTAAAGGTAATTCAATGAGAATTCACCGATGTATTGTAGATGAAGGAGCCTTCACAAGTGCTTTATCCTCCTCAGCTTGGAAAGATTTGGGTTCTCCCAAGCTTGTGTCAACTACTAGTGAGTTGTTGGATTTCGACAAAAGACCTAGTGAATGTTTGGGGATTCTTCCTCAGTTGCCTATCACATTAGGTGGGAATACTATCCTAGTCGATTTGTTAGTGGTTCGAGGCCCTTTAGAATTCAATATGCTTCTTGGGTGTGATTATGTATATGCAATGAATGTTGTGGTTTCTACACTCTTTCGTGTGATGCATTTCCCTCACAATGGAAGCATTATCACTATTAATCAACTTTACTATGATAATCACCATCCTAGTTAGAATTTGTCTCAGGTTTCCCCTTTGTATGTTCCTAGTGTTTGAGTAGACTGTACCCCACCATGGGTGAATTATGTGGTGTTTTATCCTTGGTGTTCAGTTGCTTATGAGAAGGGATCTTTACAGTCATGTTTTCCTTCTCGAGACAAGGTCTCAACAATTGATCATGTGGTTTATCCAATGGGGGAATGGAAGCCATTGCTTCCCCCTATTGGCCCAAGTAATCTTGAGTTTTCTCTCGAGTTTGATCTTATTGTTTGTGAGACCTTGATCCTTGGTATTGGTGAGTCTTTGAGTCCGAATTTATTAGATGTTGAATTTCCTTCAAATGAGTCTATCCTTGAAGCTATGATTATGGATCCTCAACCTCTTCCTAAAATGGAATCTTTATAGGTTGTGTTGGAGCCGCCTTTGTTTTTTTAGACCGTTTAAAATTTCATATCTTAATGCTTGAAATCGAAAGCCAATTTTCATATTTTCCTTTATTTTTCCCAAAATCTCAAAAGTCTCATCACACAAACAACGATGGTTATCATACTCTTAAGGAAATATTTTTTTTTTTTATCGTTTAAACGAGTCTCTCCTTTTTACCTCGAGATGTTGCATGTCGGGAGTTATAGATCACATAGTTTACAAGTCCCGAGGGGAAAAACGATGAACTAGTTTTAAAATGTTTACCCAGATCATTACCGAGAGTAAAAATACTCTAAAACACAATTAAGCATCATCGGGATTTCATGTCTCAGTGTTTTCTAGCTCCAAAAGTCTTACCTTCGTAACCCCAATAGCCGAAACCGCGAGAATCTTGTTTTAAGTAACCCAGGTTAGTGTTAAAGGTAAAAAGTTCAGCCGCGGTTAAGCTCAGTCGGGAATTCGCAACTTGACATGTTTTCCCTCAAACGTTATACCTTTAAAGCGTTGAGTTGTGAAGTCACGATAAAAATAGAAACGTAATTAATTAAACACTCAATCCAGTTTTATCCTCCAATTTAATTAAATCATATCATCGCGATCTCGCGATTTCACAACTTGGCATAAGAGCCTCCCGAAAGATATACCTTCGAAGCTCCGATTTGTGAATTCGCAATATAAATAACAACGTAATTAATTAAACACCTAATCATGGTTACGTTTTTTATTAACCAAATCCAATTATCGCAATCTCGGGTCTTGGAGGTTCAAAGGGTTAAAACGAAATCTCCCGATGAGGCGAGTGCCGAAAGATTAATTGACATTTAAAAAAGTTCTGATTAATTAAGCTAAGCCAGCATTTCCAGTGTTTTATACAAATTAATATGCACAGTCTCCGAGGAAATGTTAAACTTTCCTTGCACCAACTTGCATTACGAATTGTCAAAATCTAGGACATTAATTGGAAACGAGGCGAATCGACAAGTAAGGATTTGGTTTTTATTGCTAAACTTATATTTAAGAACGATTTGACCATTCTGTTCCTAAGGACAACCTAGTTTTAAATGGTCGAAGGCATGGATCTTTTATTTGTTGTCACAAATTTCATTTCTATTATACGTAGAGCAAACCTTTCTAGAGCAAACTAATTTCTGTATGTATACATATTTTTATTGCATGAGAGATAAAGTAGAATCCCTCTCCATGGCCCCGCGAAAAGTGTCTAAAGCCACTGTTGAGGTTTCAGGACAAGGTTCAGACAACGTTTCTGATACTTCACCTCGAAGTGTCGACTCTGTCAGGACCTGGTCGTATATTTCTRAGGTTCTACAGTCCAAATTGGTAGATGTTTCGGATGATTCCAGTGAAAATGAAAAAGATGACATGATCACCAAGTATAAGATCGTCGTCCAGGCTCAAATGCATAAAGTAATGGCTAGGCCACGTCTGCTCCCTTACTACGATATGATCTAGTGGGCATTAGACCATGTAGATATACCAACCAGAACCATCGTCAATGAGAAGAGGGTCACCATTGGGACTTTTAGACCCGAACAATTGCAGGCTATGTACAAGTTTCTAGCCGTGTCAGACTTTGTTTACAATGCCGAATTCCTGGAGAATTTTAAACAGAAGGAATGTATGCAATACGACAAGACTATGTCTGGTTTAATCAAAGATTGGGTTTCACACCCTGCGAAGGTCAGGACGGACAGTAATGGTATATATTCAATAGCTTCTCTAGAACCACAGTTCAAATATATTTCTATGATGACCTGTAGATTATATGGGAGAGAGGACACCACACATTTTTTCCTTCAGTGGGTGCCTCTAATTCACACGGTCGCCAAAGGCTGTTCCTTCAACTAGGCTAAACTATTGTCTGATAGTTTGACCAGTCGAGTTACAGAGTATCGAGCGCAGAGGGAGAATAGAAAGATTGCTTCATTCTTTATGTCTACGTATATCATGGATGCCATGTGTTTTCTGACACCTTTTCCCTTTATGAGTTGGAGTTGGACTCCATTGGAGGCTGAGCCCATCCACTTCTATCATTCAAAGTTCTGGGAAGACAAAGCCTCAGATTTTGTGTATGAAATATTTAACCGGGTGATGCTACCGCTGCATGTCACTATCTTGGGCCACCCGCCACCCAGGATCTTAGACAGTATCATGGTAAATCTAAGCAATATAGTTGACTGGTACATGAAAGAAGAATTTTCATATCTCAGGGTTTTCGATGCTTCTGTTCATCCGAATGCCTTGCCTTTATTCATACCCGATAGGTTGGCTTGTTGTGAGATTGCCAGACAAACCGTAATCAATGGCGTAAGCAAGGAGGTTAAGGGATATTCTAAGAAGGTATGGCCACCTTTTCCTACTCATTTAAGTTCCTATTCTTTGTTAGATTTCAGGCATGCTAAAGCTGAGGCAGCAACCCTGGAGGACCTGAAATTGGTTCATGTCGAATTCAAAAAGCATGATCCACGGAGGGTCGTAAGTAATCAGTTAGCTAGTTGTAGGTTTAAAAGGTTTGAACATGAAAATTCACCCTCGGATGACATTTTCCGAGGCAAGAGATCTTATGCCGAGGTTTTGGCTCGAATACAAGCCCTGACACCCGAAGAGAGGGCCGGTGTTTTAAAATTACAAGAACATCGACAGAGTTGTCTTCCCCCAGTATTGTGGGGTGAGAATCCAATAAGAGCAGAGGTGCAGCAAAAAGAATCTGAAGTCTCCAAAGATACAACACCCAAACAAGAAAAACACGAGGACAGGGGAGAGCAAACTGGGAGTCCGAAACTAGAAATGAAAACTCCTGATCCGCCAAAAAAGATGACTCCAGATGCCACTCCTGGCCAATCAGCTAAGCAAATCAGAAATCCCATCGCCTCCATTACTCCCTTACAGTCAACTAAGGGGAACATAGACGCAGGGTGGATTTTCAATGAAGAATTGAGACCTATAAGGATGGAAGAGCTTCCGCCAAATGAGTTCTTTTTTGATAAAAAGAGAAAAGTTGTGGTAAAAAGAGAATTATATCAAGAAGAGGGATCAAAGACCAAGAATTTCAAGGTGTTGACCGAAGGGAAAGATATGAAGAAGGAATAATTCATGACAAAAATAGTTGGAACATTAGGGGCGTATGCTACGACAAACCAATTTTCAGTCGGGGTTTTGAAAAATCAGCTGAAGCGAAAAAATCGCCTCATCAAAACCTTATAAGATAAACTAGCCACAACAGAAGAAGCTGCTAAAGACCAGGAAAACACAGGAATAGAACAAGAAAGGATGGCCGATAGAAAGGAAATTGAGCTTCTCAAAGATAAGCTCAAACAAGAAGAGCTGGTAGCTCAGACCATTCAAATACAGCTAGGCCAGCAAAGAGACTTGATTGAGCAACTACAGGTTAGATTAGAGTTTTCCAAAAGCCAAGTTATAAATATCGGGATATTCCAGTCCCAGGCTATGGAGATTCAAAGCAGAGTTTTTGCAGCCCAACGAAGTTTACTTGCCAAGGTAGAGATGATTCGGGAAAATTGTCTGCTTATTGATCAAGTATTAGAAAAATTATCTGTCAGAGAGAGAGAAGATGGAGCAGCTCGAGTCGCATTTCAAGAGGCTGTAATAGCTACAAAAAACAGGGAATCAAGAAAAAATTTTAAGTTTTCCATTTCGGAACAGACCCGAGGTAATATTTTGTTGAAATAATGGGAATGCAGCATATCAGAAGGCAAATTGCAAGCCAAGAAGGTAAGGAAATCCTGTGAAGAGGCTTTCGGTTCTATAGATGGAAATATGTTAGGCATTGGTAGCGAGAGCAATGCTGAGATGTTGAGCCAAATGAATATGGAAAAACTCTCACTTGATATAAATGAGAAAGAAGAAAGAGATTCGGCCGAAGTCTCACAAATAACTCTGGCAGACATAGTTCAAATAGATAAATGGATTATTAAACCAAGTGTGCAATTGTGCGCTATTGACACCCTAGACCGACAGATGGAAGAAAGGTTGCTGCAATTAGTCAGAGATTGTTACATTTTTTAGGCCAATTGTCAAGCGGAACCTTCAAGGTTGATATCTCGGCTGGTGGAAAAATGTGTCACTTGTACCGAGCATGCAAGAGGGTAGGCTTCTAGTACCAAATAAAGACATAGGATAAAGAAATGAAATGATTGATCTACTTCTTGTTGTAATTGAAAATCCTGGAACGATTGGGATTCCATCATATGTAAATTTGTATAAATATACAATAGAGGGAAGAAAAAGAGGCTAGACCTTTTTGGGTCGATTGTAATAGAG
The DNA here is from genome assembly GCA_009831015.1 of Picea engelmannii. Taxonomy (NCBI): domain Eukaryota; kingdom Viridiplantae; phylum Streptophyta; class Pinopsida; order Pinales; family Pinaceae; genus Picea; species Picea engelmannii. Next base: position 185,772 of record ML780928.1, read on the forward strand.
ATTTTTCTCCCTCGAGAGTTAATATAAAGCAAATCCAAAGATTCTCGATTCCGTCACGACTGTGTTATGAGTTTGTTTCCTTATATTTCATATTTCATTTCATTTCATATATGTATCTGATGAATGTTTCGCTATAATTTAGTACAACCTCTACTATAGTGAATAAATTTTAGTTTTCTATATTGTTTACCGTTTTTCCTCTGTACCGGATATCAGCAGGTATAAGACCAGTGAACATTTTAGATTTATGTATATATTTTATGCTTCATTAGGTTATTTCTTTATCTTTTTCTTCTTCTATTTATAAGTGAGATTCTCCCTTGATAGGAGCCTTACATGATAGACATCCTAATGTTTTTCTTACACCTCATACACATTTATTAAAATATAACTCAGTTACGGGAAAGGGCCTTTGGTTTGCACCCTGTTTTTACTACCGGAGCTATAAAATCTCCTTCATACGACCGAAATCAAGACAACATCTAAAAGGTATTGAGTTTTTATTATCATTATGTTCCTCTATGACTGTCCCTGTGACAAGACAACCTAATATTGAACCCCGACTATCAGATCAAACACATATTGCCTTGAATATTTTTGATACTATTCTTAAAAAAACCACTACCCAGGTAGAACTGGAACGCTCGTGGTCAGCGATTGAAAGGAACATAAACATCCAAGAACAGTTGGAAGCTAGACAACAACCTAGAAATCAACCCTAGCTTCCCTTGCTGAAGGTTGACATTTCTTCCTTCTCTACCCCTTACTCACTTTCGAATGCCTAGACACTGTACTTCTAAGCCTTAAGTACAGACTCTGGAACAACATCTTTTTGGCGTTGTTGCTGGGGATAGAAGTTACGAAATATTTTTCCCTGGGAAAACGACATTTTTTCGTTGAAAGTGCAACCCTTTGATAGTGAACAAAGAGTGCACACCTTTTAAAGGATTTCCAATCTTTCACTTGGCGACTCCACTATTAATAAGCGGGCATCCAAATGAAGGAATACCAAGAAAAACATGGATGGTAAACAAACCACACCCGTTACCGATCCTGAGAAGATTTTAAAGGCGAGAAGCTCTCTTAAGCCGACCCCTGTAGTCTATCATCTTAAATACCCACAACTGAAGACCAAGAGTTCTTCTGAACCTTCAAATTCACGCAACCCTCTTTTCAACACTAAGGAGCTAACATCAAACTGCTCTAAAGTTAGAAGTGAAACTCGTCCGATAACCTCCGTAGTACATAAAGGAAAAAGTCCTGTAGAAAATTTATCTGTTGTCGATATATCGTCGACTCTTCAGTTAAATTTCGCGACCTCACACAATCTCGAAGAATATTTCACACATCCAGTTTCCACACCCGTTGGTTCTCCTGAATACATCTCTTGCAAGTCCGAAGAGCCAAGCCCTCGCATCCCTTACCAATCATCCTTGGATTTTTTGCCCCGCGAAGAAAGTAAAGATTCACTTTTAATATTCCAAAACCCCCTTTACAACTTTCCACTAATAACGATGGCAGCTGCCGGAGGGGGAGGTGGAGGGGTTGTTGGAGGAGGAGGTGGAGGTGCTCCTGTGGGAGGAGCTGGTGGTCAAGGGCCTACCCCACCTCCCAGAGTGTTTACTAAAGTGGCAGCAAGATACTCTCCTTTGGTATTGCTCGTTCCTCTGCACGACCTTCTCGAAAATTATATAAAAAATTTGCCAAAATTCATTGGGGAAGGAAATTTGACCGCAGTCGAACACATAAATTTCTTTGATCAATTCGTAGACATCTTAGGTCTCGAACATGAAGATGTGTATTTGAGACTTTTCTTCCAAACCTTTGAAGGTCAGGTCCGAACTTGGTTTCAGAGTCTACCTGCAGGAGCTATCTTGTCCTATGATGCCTTGGAAGATTCTTTCCTTAGACAATGGGGCAAAATAAAGGACCACTTATACTATTTAACCGAGTTTGGGTCTTTAAGAAAAAATAATTCAGAAACAGTTATGGAGTTTATTCAAAGATTCAACAAGTTGTATAATAAAATCCCAGCCGAGGTTAAACCGTCCCAACCTGCACCCAAAGTAACTTTCGTGGGGGCTTTCGAACCAGATTTTGCACTTCTTTTACGAGAAAGAAGGGGAGATACTCTAAACCGAATGCAAGATGACACTGTAGAAATTGAGTCAAATATGATGGCTTCTGGTAAGTTAAAAGCTAAAGTAGAAGTGGGAAATCGAGAAACTAGATGCTTTAGAGAACAAGCAGGGCCGTCAGGGTCTACTAGATACACAGATGACAAACTAGACGATATGGCCAGGGTAATTAAGGAACTGTCTAATAAGATATCCAGAATGGAGCTAGAACAGGCCAAAGTTGATTCTTTCGCCAAAAAGGATTTTAGGAAGAATCCCAATCCCCCAAATCAACAAAGACAGATAAAAAACGAAGATCAGAAAATACAAACTCCCCTAAAGAATGAAAATTTTATAGGAGCGAATGATCTCCAAGATTATGGAGATTTAGATGATGATGTCACAAACTTGGGTGATGACTGCACACAACCTTATCTGACTAGAGAGGATTATGAAAAATATTTAAACACTCAACAATCATCTATTGAGGGTGAAGAAATAGATTATACTGACCTTTGTAGTTATCAAGAAGAAACCAATATGATAATGGCCGAGGTCCAACCTAGGTATAACTTGAGATCTAAGGGTAAGCCTATTTCAACTACTCAACCTAAGAAAATTCTCCCAATATGATTATACTGACCTTTGTAGTTATCAAGAAGAAACCAATATGATAATGGCCGAGGTCCAACCTAGGTATAACTTGAGATCTAAGGGTAAGCCTATTTCAACTACTCAACCTAAGAAAATTCTCCCAAGAGGTCAAACTTATGAGCCTGCCCCAGAAGAAACCATGTTACCTAACATCAAAGAAAAAGTAGTAAACACGCAAGAAGCCGAAGTGGAAAAGGTTGAGACTAAAACATAGGAAACTGAAGCAGCTAATACAAACACACCTTTAAACAGGATCATGAGTAATAAGGAAGTCCAGACAAATAAGTTGGAAAAGAAGGATTCGAAAGTCCCAACTAGAGAAACAGACAAGGTGAGTGGAGTTTTCAGTTTCGAAAATGAAATAAATAAAATTAAGATACCAATTCCTCTGGTAGAGTTAGCGAAAAACCCAATTTATAGAAAGCAGATTACCAAAGTGATAGGCGGTTTAGATATAGAAATCCAATCTGACGTTTTGAACCTGGAAGATGATAAGCCCAACATCACTTTTGGTCCACATTTTGAAGGATCCAAAGACATTGTTGCTCCCTTTTATATCACCTTAAACATGTATGATCAACTGCTACATAATTGCATGCTAGACTCTGGAGCCTCACATAACGTGATGCCTAAGATTATTATGGACAAATTGGGTCTCCAGATCACCAGACCTTACAAAGATCTTTACTCATTTGATTCAAGAAAAGTTAAGTGTATGGGAATGATAAAGGATTTAGTAGTCACCCTGGCACAGGTCCCAGTTAAGAGCATATTGATGGATGTGGTCATTGCTGATATTCCCCCCAAATACGGCTTACTCTTGTCTAGGTCATTGGGAGCCAAGCTTGGGGGTTCTCTTCAACTGGATATGACATACGCCAAGATTCTTGTGTTCAGTGGGCAACTTACTTGGTTGTACAGGGAGATGAAGTTAGCATATACAGTAAGAGACCCTCAAAACCCGAACAATTTCCCTATTTACATTGCAGATCAAGATTTAGGAAATTGTATCTTATCTTTTGACGATGGTTTAGATGGTTGCACAGAGGAAAATGATATAGAATGATGTAGGAGCATCGACAACACATCAAGCGAGCCAGCACGTTGAGCAGAAGACAGCTAGGCAGCGCCTACACAAATTTTGAAACACCTTGATATTGTTGCGCCAAACATTAATGTGTGGATTTAATGAAGCACACTTTGTATATTGTAATGGACCTTGAGCGGATAGCTCACGTCTTTAGGTAGATGAGGCATTTATTAGAATTAATGGAAAGTAGATAGGAATTTAATTGTAGATTGATAGCTTAGGAATTCAAGAGGGAAACGGGATATAGACACCCTCCTTTATACATTGTAGGATTATTTTGGATTATAGAGAATAGGAGAGCAGAAGAGCAAGAAGAGAACTATATAGAGAACTTCCATGTACAAATATTGAATTAATAGAAAGCTTTGATTCAATTCCATGGGTGTGTTGTTATCTGTGTATTCTTGATATTATGCTCATGGATGTTTTCTTCCCGTCATGCATTTGCTTTTATATGCTATGTATGTGATTTCATGGTTGATATGAAGTCTGTGAGAACAAGGATTTAGTTTCAATTGTTTCTCTATCTTGAACCAGAAGATTCCTGTAGGGAGTGTAGTTGAATTGTCCGCAAGGAGTGCGTGACTGCAGGGTTCAGATAGAGGAAACTTTTGTTCTAAGTTCTCAGAAGTGCAGATTTGGCACGGAGCCGTGCAAGGCGTGTGCAGGCTAGACGAAGTCACAGAGTTGCGATCCTGAGCAAAGAGCTGAAGGATTTCTGCTGCAGAAGTGCGCAGGATCAAAGACTTCATCACTTAGTCGTGATTGAGGATTTTCCGCAAGGAGTGCGTGCAAGGAGTTCTTCCTGAGGGATTGAAGTTGTGAAGCTCAGGAGAGATAAGCCTTTGAATTCGTCGAAGGACTGTACAGGGAGGTTGTACTGGATGTGTTCGAGCAAGTGCTAGAAACTTGCGAGCAGTTGGACAGGGCTTCGTGGAATAAGCACTTGTTTTAATTTTCAATTCGAACGGATCATCGGAAATTCTCCAAGGAGAAGTCGCGAGAATCTGAGGTGTGGGATCTTGCAGAGGTGCAAGGACCACAGTGCAAGTGTGGAGAAAGTTCAAAGTTTGGGGAAGCAGGAGTCGTTGATCGGGATCACGAGAAGCATAGCCTGACCTGTGAATCGGCATATCGGAAGTTCGCAAGGAAGGGGAGGAAGGCTTGGTCACGGAAGTTGTGAAAGGGCGAGGAGCGAAATCTCGATGATCGTGTGGACAGAATGGGCCACAGTGAGGTGAGGTGACAGGTGACGTGAGATATCGGCATCTCGGGTATCGGGAGCTGAGGCAGGAATCACTTGGCCGCATGAATAGCGAGGTTCCGAGAGAGCGAGATCGCGAGTTGTCAGCATCTTGGCACATCGGATATTGGGAGTTCGAACCCTGGGTGTTTAGTGCCCCGATCGGCGAAGGGAGATAGAGCGAAGTCCCAATAGCGGAGGAAGAAGTCGGTGTTGACTGACACATCTCGGGTCTCAGGGATAAGAGGAGTTAACGCATAATGGTTGAACTCGCGAGTAGCGAAGTTCCGATCCTCCAAGTAAAAGAAAGGGGGGGATTTCGCGAAGCAAACTGTGGGTGTAGATCTTCCAATTGGGAGATAGAAGAGTATTGGCACTCTTCGGGCTGAGAGAGGAGAAGGTCCTGGTGATTGTGGACATACGCGTGTTGCACCGAGCGTCTGCGTTAGAGTGGTATCAGAGCGGGAAATTCTTTTCTTTCTGTAGCAGAGAAGAGAAGACATCATGCCGCCAAGGAGAGAAAGACAATCACTAGATCCCGAAGACAGGGAGGTGAGAAGAAGAGGTAGGCCGGCAGGAAATCCAGAAATGGAGCGGAAAATGAGAGATCTCTGAGCAAGGCTCGAGGAGATGGAGACAGCACAGAGACGCGGAGTTGGTGCTGGGGATCTTAGTGATTCCGAGGTTGAAGAAGAATCTAGACATGAAGAAGAGGTCATAGCAGAAGATGCATCAACCGCTCGATTGATCAAAGCCATTGCCAGGATGGGTGCGAAAGCGAAAATGGACATTCTCGTCTATGAGGGGAATCTGGATGCCAAAGAGCTATTGGACTGGATCCGAGATCTTGAAACCTACTTCAACTACAAGGATATCGAAGAGGATAAGAAAGTCAAGCACGTTGTTACGCGCATGAAAGGACATGCAACATTGTGGTGGGACGAGCTACAAGATGACAGACGCTACAAGGGAAAGCAGAAGATCAAAATCTGGGATCGAATGATCGCGAAGATGAAGGCGAAATTCATCCCCAGAGATTACTAGATCACATTGTTCAGGCGAATGCAGAACCTAAGAAAGAAGTTGATGACGGTGAAGGAATACACCGAAGAATTCTACAGGCTCAACATCAGAGCAGGTCATCGGGAGAGTGATGATGAGAAGGTGGCGAGATATCTGAATGGTTTGAGATACGACATTCAGGATGAATTGAGCATGGTTACCATCAGGACGGTGGAGGATGCTTATCAGATGGCTCTGAAAGCCGAGGAGAAGCTGAGCCGCAAGAAAGGTCAGCGAGGGCGAGGCAGAAGTTAGCCCAGAGGCAAGGTAGTTTCCCAGGACAAATACCAGAATCCCAAGGAGGAATGGAGGAAACCTCAGGGTAAGGTTGAGAGAGGTGGAACCTCACAGTGAGGACCACATGCTAAACAGAGGGCACAGCATACCGAGCAGAGTGGTGGTTATGCAGATGCAAACACTCTTCCTTGTACTAGAGGTCGAGGCAGAGGAAGAGGAGGAGTAATCACATGTTTTACATGTGGGAAGAATGGGCACAATTCATTCGAGTGTCCAGAGAAGAAGAAGGATACATGAGAAGCTCACATCACAGAAGCGCAGAGGCGAGATGATGAGAATGAAGGTGCAGAAAGCGGAAGATCGCTTGGGATGCATAAAGTTCTTTTAACACCTGAGAAGGAGGTGGAGAACACAGCTCAGAGAAGCAAACTATTCAGGACAGCTTGCAAAGCCAAGGACAAGAAATGCAAGGTCATTGTGGATAGTGGAAGCACCGATAATCTCGTTTCAACCAAGATGGTGGAGAAGCTAGAGCTGGAGACGACTGATCACCTGTGTCCATATAAAGTATCATGGCTACAAAAAGGACATCAGGTGAGTGTTACCAAACAATGCTTGGTTGAATTCAAAATAGGTGGGTATAATGATAAAATTCTGTGTGATGTTATTCCCATGGATGTATGTCATTTATTGCTGGGAAAACCATGGAAATATGACAAAAATGTTGTTCATGATGGAAGGATGAACACATATACTCTGGAGAAGGATGGGAGAACACACCGACTGCTTCCGGTAAAGGATAAAGAAGTGAAGCCAGAAGTAAGCAGCACGATACTTCTCATGAGTGGGAAGGAACTTCTCACGGAGATGGAGAAGAAGGAAGATCCACAATTCTTTGTGGTCAGGAAACCAAGAATTGTTCTAACCAGCACAAGAGTGGATGACTTGCCAGATGAGATTCAAGAACTACTGGGAGAGTTCACTGACATCATCATGGACGAACTACCTCATTCGTTACCACCAATGAGGAGCGTGAGTCACCACTTAGATCTCATACTAGGAGCAAGTTTGTCGAATACGGCTGCGTACAGATTGATTCCACAGGAAAATGAGGAAGTCAAAAGACAGTTACAGGATCTGCTGGATAAAGGATTGGTCAGAGAGAGTCTGAGTCCATGTGTTGTTCCAATAGTACTAAGTCCGAAGAAGGATGGAGGCTGGAGGATCTGTACTGACTCCAGAGCAATCAACAAAATTACCATCAGGTACAGATTTCCACTACCGAGAATGGATGATCTGATGGATTGCCTAAGTGGGGCAAATTATTTTTCAAAGATTGATCTGAAGAGTGGGTATCACCAGATTCGCATGAGAGAAGGTGATGAATGGAAGACAACATTCAAGACAAACAAAGGTTTGTACGAATGGCTGGTCATGCTGTTTGGTTTGACAAACGCGCCAAGCACATTTATGAGACTGATGAATGAAGTCCTGAGGGAATTCATCGGAAAATTTGTCATCGTATATCTGGACGATATACTGATTTTCAGCAATACCAAGGCTGAACATTTGAAGCATTTGGCCATTGTGATGAGGAAGCTACAGAAGGAGAAGTTGTTGGTCAACATGAAGAAGTGTTCCTTCATGAAGATAGATCTCATTTAATTGGGTTTTGTTATATTAGTGAATGAGTTGAAGATGGATCCGAGTAAGGTGGAAGTGATCAAGAATTGGCCATCACCCAGAAACGTTTTCAAGGTGAGAAGTTTCCATGGATTAGCTAGTTTCTACTGAAAGTTCATTAGGAATTTCAGTAGAATTAGCGCAGCAATGATGGACACCGTAAAAGAACGACATAAAGTTTTTCATTGGACAGCAGAGGCTGAGAAGAGCTTCAATCTGTTGAAGCGGAAGATAACAGAGCAACCAGTGTTGGTATTGCTGGACTTCAAGAAGACATTTCAGGTGAAATGTGATGCAAGTGGATATGCCGTAGGAGGGGTCTTGAGTCAGGATGACAGGCCAGTTGCATATTTCAGCGAGAAGCTAGATGAAGCAAAGCTGAAATACTCCACATATGATAAAGAGTTTTATATCATCATACAGGCATTGAAGAAGTGGAGGCATTACCTAATACCCAAAGAATTTGTATTGTACAGCGATAATCATGCATTGCAGTTTGTGAGTCAACAGGAGAAGTTAAACCAGAAGCATGCAAAATGGGTAGAATACATGCAGAATTTCACGTTTGTGATTAAACACATTTCAGGGACTGCTAACAGAGTGGTTGATGCTTTGAGCAGGAAATTTTTGTTGTTACAGGAGTTCAGAGTCAAGACGTTGGGTTTTGAGAATCTGAAAGACATGTATGTAGGAGACGCAGACTTCGGAGAAGCATATGAAGCAGTTGAGAATCCAGTTCTCAGAGACCGGAGTCCATGGATAGATTAAATGATCCAAGAAGGATTGTTGTTCAGAGGCAATCAGATATGTATTCCAATTTTCTCCATGAGGGAGAATTTGGTGAAGGAAAATCACAGTGGCAGATTGGCAAGACATTTTGGCCATGACAAAACATTCACGAAGTTGAGAGAATCATATTTTTGGTCAGGCATGCGAGTAGATGTCAAAAGGTTTGTTGACAGATGCCGAATTTGTCAGCATTTGAAGGGCCGAAAACAGAATGCAGGGTTTTATCATCCATTGCCCATACCAAAGAGGCCATGGGAGGTGATAAGCATGGATTTTGTATTGGGTTTGCCAAGAACGCAGAGAGGAGTTGATTCTATCTTTGTAGTGGTGGACATGTTTTCAAATATGGCACATTTTATTCCGTGTCAGAAGACCAGCGATGCGACCCACATCGCAAACTTATTTTTCAAAGAGGTTGTTAGACTTCATGGATTGCCGAGAAGCATAGTCTCGGACAGGGATACCAAGTTTATAGGTCATTTTTGGAGGACGCTATGGAAGAAGCTAGGAACAAACTTGGCATTTAGTTCAGCTTATCATCCGTAGATAGACGGATAGACCGAGGTGGTTAACAGAAGTCTGGGAGACCTACTGAGAATCTTGGTGACAGAACACCATGGCAGCTGGGACAACATATTGCCACAGGCAGAGTTTGCGTACAACGATTCAGTGAATTGGAGTACGGGAAAATTTTCATTTCAGATTGTGTATGGTACACACCCGAGGGGAGTTTCTGAACTCAGGGAGTCAGAACAGACTGCGACTAGTAGTGCTAGTGCTGAAGAGTTCGCTGAAGCGATGAGAGAACTTCACAGCAAGGTGAAGCAGCAACTGATGGATTCAAATCAGGAGTACAAGCGCAGAGCAGATCAACATCGGAGACAACTTCAGTTTGAAGTTGGTGATTTGGTTCTGGCACACTTAAGGAAGGAAAGGTTCCCGAGGGGAACATACAATAAGTTAAAAATGAAGAAAATCGGGCCGTGCAGAGTCCTGAGGAAATTCGGAGAAAATGCCTATGAGATTGAATTCTCGGATGGCATCAGAATATCTCCGATATTTAATGTTTCGGATTTATACCCATACAGGGCTAGAGAAG